>LDJE01098796.1:0-21087 GCA_001021135.1 Selaginella kraussiana
TGAAGTTTATAATTATGAATCTGTATCGGGCTTTCAAGTCCCTATGGACCTGTAGCGCCCCGAAGTTAATCTCTTATCTACATAAAAATTGTATTTATTTATTTTTAAATATTAGTTGCTGCAGCAATTGCGATTCTTTGGGACTTCGTTGTATTTATTTAAGAATGGCTAGATTATGTGACAATTTGTGATGAAACTTAGTTGTATTTATTCGTGAACTGTTTTCAGTTGGGAATGATGTATTTTGCAATTTCTGCATTTATTTGAGTTTTAAACAAGCCTGACCCTCACAATAATACATAACTGTAGTTCTGGCCTTGTAGTCACCGTCCCTAACAAACTCGCAAACCAACACACTTGAATTGGATATCAATCTCAACTTACTGAGCACAGTGACTTGCTAACATGCAGTTGTTCTTTGAGTTGTTCCAGCTATACACCTCTCAGAATTGTTCACAAACAATCATTGGGCATGGGTTAATTACTGTAAGTTTACAAGCTTAAATTCAATCTTCCATGAACTATAATGTTTGCATTGTTCGTTTATGCCATCAAAAAGCTGGTTGAACCTGTTTCAAATTAAGCTATGGCGAGGCCGAGAAACCAACTGTCAATTGTTGAATGCTTAAAATACTTAAATTTTCATACCTTTTCTTAAGTGTTGGTTTTCTTACAAATTTGCACGTGGCAATACCAGACATATGCCATTTTTCTGGCGCTTGAACACAGTTTAGAGCCATGCAAATGAAATGACGTTTCCTGAATAATTTAAACCAAAACATGCCATAATGCTGTGCAAATCTTGAGGCTTGTGATTATGGCTTATACGATCCATCAAATAAATGCGCAAATACTTGTAGTGATATACGCCTGCAGAAAACCCTCTACTTACTAAGACTGTCTTGACATAATATGCTTTAAGTCTGCAATACCAAATTACGGACACATTGGAGATTAGGATATGAGTTATGTATGACCTGAAAACATTATACAATCTGGGTATAAAGTTTCATTATACATACGGTCTCAGTATCTTTATGAACCTGTTAATTTGTGGAAAAAATAATTTATCGAGCGTAATAAATTTAACGTAATACCAAATTACGGGTTACATAAAGGGTTGTCAAGCTTTGAAACAGAGAAAATTGATTTAACACTCATACACCCGAAGTTCACAAGCCCTGGGTCTCATTCGTGTTCATCGAATTTGATTGCTGCTGCTTGCTGCTTTAATTTCGCTCGGGGGGCTTCGGCCATCGCATAGCAGGGCATTTTATTAAATTTTTTTTTCGTGGGGGAAAAAAATTAAAATTCTCGAAAGTTTTTCGTGTTCTTCGTGGTGCGCATTGTACGTCGAAGCGCCTGCGCATTCGCGGTGAGGATGGAGAGGTACAATCGGCAGCCAATTTTTCTCTCATTGTTTTTGCAATGAACTTCAGAAATTAGGGTTTCATGAACTCCGCCCTGGGCTTCGACAATTGGGCATCGCTGCGGCTCCGCCATCGCACAGGCACCATGGTTCAAGGTACATAGTGCATGGTTGAACCTCCCGTAGGCCTTACCGGGACGCTGGCTCTCGAAAATGCGGGCTACCATGGTTACAGGCCTATTAAGGGACGCTGGACCACCCTTGCGAACAATGCGTTTGTGGTAGAACCACGGTGAGTATAGTGAGGCTGTATAGACATGTTTCTGATCACCGTATTGCGTATGTTTTCAGGTGGGAATAACTTATATCAGCTCCAAGTAAGTATTTGTGCATTTTTTTCGATGGTTTTCTTATGGATCGTGTATTTTTCAGGCGTATATTTCCCCAGGAAGCCATTTTAGCTCCAAGTAAGTATTTCCGCATTTATTTGATGGATCGTTTATTTGGCCGCATTTTTCCAGGTTTATATTGGATGCTTCTTCCCAGGAGCGTATTGTAGCTCCAAGTAAGTATCAAATCGATGGTTTTGTACGAATACATATTAAGCCGGCGATTTTCAGGCGGATTTGCGTTCATTGATGAGTATACGCAGTAAGATCAACGTAAGTACCACGGTAATACCATGATGATTAAATTCATATTTTATTGATAGATATGCGTGGCACCAACTATTATTGATAGCTTTACAAGGTTCTATTATTATAATATTATTATAGTTTAACGTCGACCTTGTCGTTAACGTAACACGATAGTTAACATACTTACCGGGTTTATGGCTGTTTAGGAGCTGAGTTAACCAAGGTGACGAAGAGCGTGCAACTGTGGGTTGGCTACGGACCCTGGGTTAGTGCCAGGGTCGGAATCATAGTCAATGTGGAGAAAGGTTCCATGGGCGGAGGATCTGGTGCTGCAACCAACGTAGACAGCATTCCATCTCCCCGCCGAGCAGCCATCGAGAAAACTCAAGCAGAGCTCAGGTATTTAAACGTAATTTTTCTTGTATAAAAAAACTTATAGTTCTTTTGTATTTTCAGCCAGGAAATATCCGCCCGTGACGCCAGACGAAAGGAGCTCGAGTTCTTAGAAAAGGTGCGATTTTTAATTGTATAAACGTTTATTTGCTTAATTGGTTACGTTTAACTGCAGTTATTTTAGTTAAAGCTGTTTAGCTAGTATTAAACTGTTTTATTTGTCTCTTTTCAGGGAGGAAACCCATTAGACTTCAGGTTTGGAGAGTTCTCGCTCATAGGCGATCTATCAGGGTAGGCGTATATTCCCTCGTATTATTCCCTCAACGTCGTACGTATTTCAGTGAACTCGACGGTCTCTGTACTCGAACCATATGTTCTCCACTCGAGAACGGCCTACACGTTAGATACGTAGAGCCGCCGCCACCGCCAGCAGCAGCAGCCGTAGAACCCCTCGAAAACGGTGGAAAATTCGACGATGGGATTTCTCAAGAACAGGCTCAAGATCTGAAAAGGAGAGATTCTTTGGGAAATGGGCATACATCTCCCAAGAACAGGCCTTCCGATTCAGAGCGGAAACCAATGTGCCGATTTCAAGTCCCCCCGACGTGCTCAGCCGACGTCCGAGAGATCGCCAACTGCTTCGGGCACGAGAACGCCAGCCTCAAGTCGGTCCGGCAGCAGTCGGAGTCCGAGGTCAGGAAACGGAGTCCGAGTAGCAGTCCGAGGAGCGTGCACGACCACCATGATACCGTCGCTCTCGATAACTCCGACTCTACTCGCCTTGACGAAGCTACAGCTCTGGCTCCGAGGATCGATCTACCATCGGTTGATGCAACTTCGAAGCCGGCGGCGGCTGCTGAGGAGGCGGCGCCGCCACGAAACGAGCCGGAGACGTCCTCGGCTACCGAAGATGTTTTAACTTCCGCGATCTCTGAAGCCGAGAAGAAGGCTCACGAGGATTTGATCCTCGAGAAGGCTGAGACTATCAAGGTATTTCGTGGTTTTCCGTTTTTTGATGATTTTTTTGCGATGTTTTTCAATTTTTTACTTAGACTCTTCGGAAGCAAGCCGCGGATATTTCCAAGGGGGCTACGTTTGAGTCTTTGAAGCGGAAGTCTCATTGGGACTTTGTTCTCGAGGAAATGGCCTGGCTTGCAAACGATTTTGCTCAGGTATTTTCCATTGTTTTCTCGTTATTTTTTAGTTTTTCAGCATATTTTTCCATTATTCCTCATAACATTACATCATCTTTAACGTCTTTTGTTCAGCATATGTTCCTTTGTGTTTCAGCATATTTTGTTATTGCTTTTGAGCAATAATTAATTTGATGCTTTTCGTTCGTTTCATTAGCGTATTTTTCAGCATTTCTTCTCCAGAAGATATCTGTTTTCAACGTATTTTAGTACCGTATATATACTCTAACACCATATAAATGCAGGAGCGTATGTGGAAAACAGCAGCCGCTGCACAGTGCTGCCGCTGGGCCGCATCCGCAGCCCGAGCAGCGAAGTCCGCCGCCAACGAGGCGAAGATCAACAAGCGCCGGATCGCGAGCTCGCTAGCCGACTTCGTCATGGGCTACTGGAAGTCTTCTCGTGCTCTTCTCGAGCAAGAAGAGTCCGCAAAAGACACCTCGGACTCCGCCAAGGACACCTCGGACTCTGTGAAGGTGGCCTCGGACTCCGTCAAGGAGACCTCGGATTCGGAAGCTGTTCCCATGGACGTGGACACTCAGGCGGGCGCGAGAGATCCGCTACAAAAGTACGCCATACGATTATTAAAAAGTACGGACATGGCGGAAAATACTACTTTTCAACGTGAGGCTAGCGACGACGTTTGGTCGGAATTTCCCGAAGTAAGTTTTTTTATTTTGCCCATTTTTCCGGGTTTAATTGTCTTACCATTCCAATGCATTATTCTGAGATCGGAAGCTTTTGCAGGAAAGCTTGTTCTTCGTCGTCCCCGAAGGCGCCGTCGAGACGTATCGGCTCTCCGCAGAGGCTTCCATGATCAACGTATGTTCCTCATTTTTCTTTTTCTTCCTTTTTCCAAGCATTTTCTTCCTTCTGTCTCGTTGATATCATTTTCGGTGTGTTTTTTACTCAGGATGATCTTCAAGTCGAGCAAGATGGACTTGTCCCGACGGACCTATGTACGGTGTCTGAGATTAGCCTCGGCCTCGCCCTCGAGTCGTTCGGCGACGACATTCGGGTGTCGCCGAAGCTCGCCGACGATGACTACTCTCTGCACTACATGCCTGGAGATCTCACGATTTCCAAGAAAAAGCGGAAGAAGCAGACCCCAAAGACGTTCGAGCTGGGCTCGGGCGGGTACGGAGATCGGCTCTCGAACAAGCGGCACCATCCGTCGACTAGTTCGTTTGGACTCGTCCCGACGAAGCGGATTCGGACTGCGGCAGCTGCCCGACATCGGGGTCCTGCGGCTATGTCACCGGGTCCGAGAGGGAACGGGAGCTCCGCGTCCACGAACTCGCAGCCGGATGATCTCGGGTTCCCCGAGGGCCGAGCAAGCGAGAGCGACTCGGTTGGGGTCTCAAGAAAAGTTGCGAGTTCTCTGCGGACGAAGAAGAAAAAGAAGAAGAACTACTATGCTGACTTCTCCACGGACGCGATCTCTACAAAAGTAAGTCGGACTTGGACCTGATCTCGGACTCGGTCTAACCAACGTATCTGCAGGTTGAAATCGAGAATGGGATTCCCGATTCGTATGGACAGGTGTGTTTTGAAATGGATGTTTTTGCACCTTGAAAAAATGCTTGTTTTTTTTCGCCTTGTGAAAATGCATGTTTACTTAACATGCATGTCTTTTGCACGTATTTAAAATGCATACATTTGCAACTTTTTGCGAAAATGCATGTTTTTCTGGATCTTGTGAAAACGCATGTTTTTTTGCACCATGCGAAACTGCATGCTTCTCTGCACCTTTTTGAAATGCATGTCCTTGCATTTATTTCTTTTATTCTTTTGCATCTTGCTAAAATGTTTACTTTTCTACACATTTCTAAAATGCTGAAAGCGCACCTTGCTAAACGCCTTTTTAAATGCAGTTTAACAAGCGGAAAAGCGACCAATTCAGCCCCATGTCTTCCGAGCTCGGTAAGACTTGGATCATTTCGTAGTTTCGACTTCTAACTGTGGATTTCCCAGGAGGTGCTGCAGACACGCCTGGTACCCCTGGTTCGCAAGGCATGCAACCCACGAAAAAGGTCAAACTTTCCAAGCATTCTCCAGACGTTGCGGATCCCATTGGAACTTCCAAGCTTTTGAGGCACAACAGTAATCGGGATCGCATTAAGCGCCACAAACTCACCAAGGTAAACCCTAAACCCAGGGTTCCAGTATTGCGGTAACGTTGGTTCCTCAGGGTCACTTCTCGCATATCAATCCTCCGGGGATGGGTATACCGTGGTCGGCAGTCGAGGATCAGGTACGGAGTCCCAAGTCGAACTCGGGGTACTGACGTTTTGTTTTAGGCGATCTCGGCTATCGTGCACGACCTCGGGCCGAACTGGGAGCTCGTGAGCGACGTACTCAGCTCGAGCTCGCAGTTGAAAGTGAGAATCGTTACCTTCTTCTAGGGTTTAGGGTTAGGGTTTAGCGGACTTAACTTACTCTTTTTTGCGCCAGGGTATATTTCGGAAGCCCAAGGATTGCAAGGATCGGCATAAGGTCCTTCTGGAGAGAATGTCCACGGACGGGCCAGAGAACTCCGAAGATCCGAGCACTTCGCAGTCTCATGCGTCCGTATTACCAGGGATTCCCAAGGTTTGTACCATCGGCCAATTCATCGAAAAATTGTGACCGTGGTAATGCAGGGTACTGCTCGAGTTCTACTACAGAGGTTACAAGGCCCTATGGAGGAAGACACCGTCAAAGTTCACCTTGAACGGATCGTTACCATCGTCCAGAATCATCAACATAAAGCACAGGTTTGTACCCTAAACATTAAGCCCTAAATCTAGCCCTAACCCTAAACCCGTATAATTTGCAGAACGAACAACAAGAAAACCAAGAACTCCGACCGCTTCATCCGTCGCACTTGAACATCATCTCGCAGTTCCCAGCGTTGAGGTACGTATCTTACCATGGTTGTACCATGTTACTTAACCGGTGATGGTACAGTCCCTTGGATTTCTGCGATCATTCCATTCCCAATGGAGACATACCCGGCCATGGTTATCCACCCGCGCAACTTGCACTCCATCCCGGCGTCCGGCCGAACGGTCTACCCGTACTATCTCATCTCGGACCCAACGTCCCGGCCTCAGCTGCACTCAACGCTGCAAGGTACCATCCTAACCCTAACTCTCAAACCCTAACCCTAAACTCTAAAACTTACTTTAAAATTTTGCAGTGCTCAAAGAATGGCGGCGTCCATGGTACGTCCACTCTCGGCCGAGGAGCAGCGCCTTCGGTACGCACGGATGGTCGCCGGTCGAAGCCTACAAACCCAGGGTAATCCTTCTTCCAATAGCCTACCACCATCCATGGGGGGTCTACCATCGAACACAAATGAATGCACGGTACAAATGTTACCATCGTTACCACCGGGTAGTACCATGATGGGGATGAACCGCGGGGTTGGTTTACCATTGCAACGTCCCGGAATGATATCCTCTGGAATGACTTCAACAGGGCTCAACAGTATGTTACCACCTGGAGGTATGTCGGGTGCGATGATGGCCGCCGCCGCCGCCGGTGCCGTCCCGAGTCCGGCCAACATCAAGCGGATGCAAAACCTCCGGGTAAGTCATGGTAGTGGCAACCACGATGGTAACCATGGTGTTACCATGACGCAGGCTGGACGGTGTACCGAGGAGCAAAGACAGTACCTTCAAGAGCTGCAGCTACTTGCCGCCCAAGGTAATAACCCTCAGGCAGTTGCTGCTTTGAACAGTTTAAACCATTCCAACCCGATGGTTTCATCACCAACTCAGAGTTTCGCAACGCAGCCGCCGCCGCCGCCGCCGCAGCAGCAGCAGCAGCTGAGCCCACAGCAACAGCAAAACCATCAGCAACACTATATGGCCGCCCGTTTGGCGGCCAAGGAAAAACAGCTCCAGCAGCAGCAGCAGCAGAAGCGGATGCTCGCGCAGATGCAGCAGCAGCAACATGGATTTGCGCAACAAGCTCCGCAGCAAGCGTCGCCTCTTTCACCACCGCCGCCAGCAGCGGCGGCGTCCACGGCGGCGGCGGCTGCGGGGCAAACAGGACCCGGCCAACCACAACAGCAGCAGCAGCAGCAAGCGGCGGCGGCGGCGCAACTAAAGGTACAACAAGCACCGCCGTTCAAGAACACTCTACAACAGCGTTCACTTCTGCAGGTTCAAGCGTTGCAAAAAACGGCTAAAGGTCCGAGCAGAGGAGTTTCGAGCCCCGCCCCTCAACAGCAGCAGCGGATGTTTCTACAGCAGCAGCAGCAGCAGCAGAAATCTTCTGCTCCGCCGCCGCCTCAACCCAAACCACAGCCGGCACCTTCACATCCGTCGACTCCGCCACCGCCGCCGCAAGTAGGATCGCCGTCGCACAACCAGTCAGCCCCGGTGCCGACGACACAGGCTCAACGAAGACCAGTTTACCAGCAGCAACAGCAGCAGCAGCAGCAACGGAAGACGGCGGCGACGACGGCGGTGGCGGCGCAACAACGGGCTCCGCCGCCGAGCAAGAACACAAACAATGGTGTGCAGTCGAGCTCGGCCTCGGCCTCGGGCACTACCACGGGGCCTTGGAGAGCAGGGCAGACAATGTACAACTTGACGAGGAGCTCCAGTCTACCGGGTACGCCCTCGTCCAATGGTAACAACGTGTCCAGCCCAGGCCCAGCGTCCAATAGCTTCACGCCGGGTGGTAGCTTACCACCCTGCACGCAGTCAATGGCCACTGCTCCCAAAGCTACCAACGTACCGACCAATGGTAGAACGCTGGCGTCCCAGAGGCAAAGTGCTCCAGTTGCAGTGAGAACACGGCCGACGTCCGCTGGTGGTGGCGCTGGCGGCGGTGGTGGCAGTGGTGGTCCTCCATCAACGCTAATATATGGCAGTGTCCAGGTAACCCTAACCCTGATCCCTATCTAAACCCTAACCTAACCTAACCCGAACCCTCTAAATCCTAATGCTTAAACCCTAACTTATACTGGTACGTGGTTTGCAGAGGCAGCCTGCGGTGAAGCCCGTGGTGGTACCATCGACTACCGGTACCAACGGAGGTTCAACGCCGCCTCCTGGTGGTAATGGTTCGACATGTGTAACATCCTCAACGTCTCCTCGATGATATCGACGATATCCCCCCAAGTTGTAAGTTTCCTGCTGGGGGTTAGGGTTTTCCAGGCGCTATTTGGTGACCAACGAGCATTCTCGCCCCGGGGAACCTCTTCTTGGATGGCGCTGCTGTGTTGGGGGCAATGCAATGTTGTAGCGAGCAGCACGCAAGGCGCGAGTGGTGAAGATGGAGGAAGATTATGCGCCGCCCCCGTTCCCCGCCGGTTTGTAGATTGGCTCTGCTTGACTTTTGCTCGGCTTCCGACTTTTTTTGGTGGAAGTTTTGAGCTTGTATATTTACTTGCTGTTTGTTATCTCTGGGAAGGAAAAACAAAATGAATGCAGGCATAAATTTTTGTAGAATGTAAAATACTAGCTTAAAGATATCATATCAATCAATCAGTGATTTGCCGCATCCATTTTTTTAAAGAAGCACCTTCAACACGCTTTATTATTTTTAAGGGCATTTCTAATCTCGTAGGTTTAGGTTTAGGACCCTAAAGCGGTTTAAGTTCTCTCTAAAACCACCCTGTTCGGAAAAAAAAAGTGTGCTACGCTTAACTACGCCTAATGAATGCATTTAACAGAATCCTTAGCGTGGACTCCAATTTATAAAAAAGGGCACCGTATGGTTAATTAAAATTTAATAATAAAAATGTATCAATTATTTAACTATAGTGCATTATCTTCGGAGAGCCTTCAAAAGCACGTTGCTCGACGCTTGTAAGTGGAGCTGGTCAAGGTACACTTCTCATTGTGACGCCCCTGCTCATGCATAAACTGTTCCAGGAGATTATGCACTCGTGTATTAAGGTATGTATACTTTTATTTGCGGGGTTTTTTTTTCTGACTTCTCAGGAAAACATGACCTTCTTGGGGAAACCCCAGAAGTCCCAAACATGTTGACGGTGGAGTATATCTTTACGAGGACAAAAATCCCTACTTGATTTATCGGAAGGCTGAGGATTTGTTGCAATGCAACTCTGAGGTACCTTCTGAGGTACACATAATGGCCATTTGTACCGAACGTTTACTAATACAATTTTGTGAATTGACTAAACAAAACTTTCGTGGATGCAGCCCAGGACGTCTTCGACAAGTGCTCAACTCCACAAGAGCTACCCGTTCCCAAGAAGCGGCGGTCCTGGTAGCGGTGGTAACGTCGGTAGTAAGGCGGTAGAGGAGAGGAAGCAAGTCGAGGACTACACCCGTGAGTACATCTCCGTTTTTGTTGCAAAATGAAGTGACTATGATTATACCACCATCTATCTATGTGCATTATGACATCCTATATCTATATTTCAGCCGTATTTATTTAACACCCCTTTAATTTTTCATGAGTCTGTTCAACCATTATCATTCTTGTGCCTCAAAAGTTTGTCTTGCACATTAACAACTAATTCCCCGGCTGTGCCCCGCTATAACTTCGGATTCCGAAAATAAATGTTTTTTATTTAAAACTCGAAGTGACAATATTGAAATAGTAACTGCTCTTCCACGGAGGTTTTCATGGTTTTGGAGGTGGAGCTATGGCCGAGCATAAAGCACATCCAGCCACACTGTAGCAAGTGTCAGTTTTTGAGCAATATTTCTTGCATGAACAAGACGTGCCCTTGGTTCTGCAAGATCAAAGCATGAGACACACTGTATAGCAAATCAGCAGAAATCACGTAACGGTGGCGGAGCTTCTTTGGCGGTGCATAACATACAGCTGTAGATACTATAGCAAGGGTCAGTTTTCACGCAATATGCCTTGCATGAACAAGACGTCCCCATGGTTTCCGTCATTCTGCAATATCAAAACATGAGACATCCACATCAGAAGAAATTAATCACGTACTGACGTGCAGTAGAAACTGTTCGAGCTTTGGCAAACACGACCAATGCACACAACACCACAAAGAAGATGAATAGTGGACGAAAAGAATAACTCATTGTTGTTCTTAAGCTTTGTGACTCAGCTGTGAATGCAAGCATCAAATTCCATCCCACATATATATACTTCCTGACCCTGCGTTATGTTCCTTGACTCTTCTTTGACCTTGTGCAATCCGGCATCCCCTGTTTGCTTTGATACCAAGGGGTGACAGCCTACGGTCGGTTCAAAGTCGCCTGTTTTATTCTTTGACGCCAAATTGCGACAGCCTACACTTAACTATACCCCAAATTGAAATGGTGGTGAGCATGTATTTGGCAAGAGAAGGATGGACTCTTTCTACCTCGCACAATCCGGCGTCCTGTTTGCTTTGATCCCAAGGTGTGACAGCCTACACTTGGTCCAAAGTTCCCTGTTTTCTTTGGTTAACTATATCCCGCAGAGGGCTTCAAGCTGGTATACCAGAGCAGCGCGCCGTTGGAAAAATAAAAAGTATGCAATTACTGTAGTTATTCATTACAGAGCCCGCGTGACAATTTGGTAATTGCTCGCAGAATGGCCATGGTTATGTCTAGGAGTTGTATAAATTCAGTCATTTATGTTTAGTGTATGTGCCACGCTTGCATGACTATGCATTATTTCTTTTTATTTTTTTGAAAACAAATAAGATTACAATGCTGTTAAAGGCACATATATCTGCCTATCTCAGACCAGCCAGCGTCGGACCATAACGTTATTTCTTTTGCTCTGAAATGTTGAGTGCCTTTGCTCATATATTGCACTCAACAAGCAAACATTATTTCACTCAACATTTCATAAACAATATAAAAATTGAATTTATTTATATCTTAGGGTGGTAGATATAACAATGAACCCTTTTTAGGGCTTTCAGAATTAGGGTTCTTGACGTTTCCTCCAGGCGCTCGATCGGCGATGGATTTCAACGAGGCAGAGGCGACCGAAGGATCGAGGTGGGTATGGCACGTAGCGCCAACCAGCAAATTGGATGCTGCGCGCATGGTAGTACCACTGGCCATAGTCCACAACGTAATCATGAAATCACCAGAGATCCCGGTGTTAGAATACGGGGCGGTAAGGTGCAACCAGTGCACCGCGGTACTCAACCCGTTTTGTAGCGCCGACTACATGAACAAGATGTGGACCTGCCCCTTCTGCCTCCAGAGGAACTACTTCCCCAGCCACTACTCGGGCGTCAACGAGCACAATCTACCCGCTGAGCTCCACTCGACGTTCAGCATCGTCGAGTATGAACCAAAGACGCAACCGGGATCGCAGATGTACGGGCAGGCTGCACCGGGTTACACCAACGTTACGTCCACGACTTCACCGGGGTTCTTGTTCGTGGTTGATACTTGCATGAGCTTTGAGGACCTTGAGGCTCTCAAAGTTCAACTCACGCATCTACTTACCATTCTGCCCGAGGACGCCAGGGTTGGGCTCGTTTCGTTTGGTACCATGGTTAGCGTCCATGTTTTGGGCCTGGAGTTCTCCAAGCAGATATGCTTCCCCGGTAACAAGGACCTCTCCCCACAGCGGGTATGTTTTACGTAGATTTATTTATTATGAGTGGTTTACTGAGCTGCATTTATCATTATAGTCAGGGAGTTTTTTTATCATTAGGGCTTTACAAATTAGGGCTTATCAATTAGGTTTTACAAATTAGGTCTAGGGTTTAGGGTTTGTCACTAACATACATATATTTCTCTGTGCCAGATCCAAGAGCTCCTAGGCGTCTCAAGCCAGAAGGGACGTCCAAACCAGATGGTACAACAAGCGGCCAACCAGTACATCCTTCCAGCGTCCGAGTGCGAGTTTTCCATCAACGAGGCGATCGAGGAGCTCCAGCCGAACGGGTTCGAGAACACCCCAGGCCATCGTCCTCGGAGAGCAACCGGTGCAGCCCTAGCGGTGGCAGCCGCACTGATGGAAGGCTGCCTCCGCAACGTCGGCTCCCGCATCATGCTCTTCGTCTCGGGCCCTGCAACCCACGGCCCGGGACTCGTAGTCGAGACCGAGACCGACAAGATGATCCGAAGTCACCAGAACATCGTGAACGGGACGGCACCACACTACAAGAAGGCATGTGACTTCTACGACGAGATCGGGCGCCGTCTGGTGGAGAACAGCCATGCCCTAGACCTGTTCGCGTGCTCGTTGGATCAAGTCGGCGCCGCCGAGCTCAAGACGGCTGTGCAGAGCACGGGCGGACTCATGGTCCTCGCCGAGACGTTCGAGTCGGAGCAGTTCAAGAGGAGCCTGAACAAGATGTTTTCCAGAGATGAGCAGGGGCACCTCCTCATGGGCTTCAATGCGACGTTCGAGGTGATCACCTCCATGGGCATCAAGCTCAACGGTGCCATCGGGCCGTGCTCGGCTATGAAAAAACGCGAGAAATCCAAGGCCGGGAGCAACGTCAGCGACACCGAGGTCGGCATCGGGGGCACCAACGTCTGGAAGCTCTGTACCCTAGACCACAAGACCGCGGTGACGGTGTTCTTTGAGGTGGCGCACAAGACCGAGAACTCTGGTAGTCCCTTCTTCATCCAGTTCCTTACGCAGTACCAGCATGGTAATGGTAACACCCGGATGAGGGTTACCACGATATCACGTCGCTGGATCGACGCTACCGACCAGGACGAGATGGTTAAGGTCGCGTTCGACCAGGAGACCGCGGCGGCGGTGATGGCCAAGCTTGCATCTCACAAGGCGGAAAACGAAGAGACGTTCGACATTGTGAGATGGGTCGACAAGCAACTGATTAGGGTTTCATCTCGGTTCGGTGAGTACGTCAAGGAGGACCCGAGCTCGTTTCGTTTCTCCCCATCGTTTTCGCTCTATCCGCAGTTCATCTACCACCTTCGACGTTCACAGTTCCTCGTGGTGTTCAACAATTCCCCAGACGAAACGGCGTTCTTCCGGCTCATGCTTAACCGCGAGAACGTGGTTAACTCAATGGTAATGATCCAGCCCACTCTCATGGCCTACTCCGCCGACGGTGGTCCGCCGGTGCCGGTGTTACTGGACATCAGCTCCATCACTCCCGACGTGGTACTCCTCTTCGACTCGTTTTTCTTCGTCGTGGTACACTATGGTTCCATGGTTGCGTTTTGGAGGCGCGAGGGGTACCACAAGGATGAGCAATATGCGAATGTGAGGGCGCTGCTTGAGACGCCCATTGCGGATGCCCTCATGTATATGAGGGATAGGGTTCCCGAGCCGAAGCTGATCGAGTGCGATCAGCATGGGAGTCAGGCGAGGTGGCTGCTGGCCAAGCTCAACCCCAGTTCTTCGTATAACACGACTGAGGCGTATGGGGAAAAAGAGGTCATTTTCACGGATGATGTCTCGCTGGAGCTCTTCATTGATCATCTGAAGAGGCTTGCTGTGCAGCAGGCGGTGCAATGAGGTTGATGATAATTGGCATATGGAAATGAATTATTATTTGCTTTTATTTAATTATAATTTAATTTTAATTTCGCGTCATTAGGATTAAAAACTCTAAACGCCCTTCCGTACGTTGATTTTTGTTTTATTGACCATGTTAGACCCACGGCTAACAAATACATCTTCAACAATCCTTGTCAAGCATGCTGCTCAATGGTTTATCATAAAGTAAAAAGCACTTGGAACTTGTGTTATATAAAAATAAATATATATTATAACGACGAGACCTGTAGCATATATGCAAAGTTAATATTGTCGCGTTTCACAACCATAAACCTGAAACACAAGCAAGCATTGCAGTACACATGGAAAACTCGACAAAAACAAAGAGCCCGATACTACGCAAGAAGTATAAAACCGAACAGCAATTTGTATTACCCAGTTCGGTGTTGGAGTCCTCTACATACCCACCAGAATAGAAGTCCAAGATAGATACAACATGTATTCTCTCATACAGATATCTATAAGTGCGTTGTGATCAACTCCATTGAAAGCTTAAAGCCTAAAGGTGAATTTTTGTCTCTGGCGCTCCTTGTGTATGCTGTCACGAGCTTCGACTATGCTCATACCTAACCATAAAGGTAACGTGTCATGTGCGTGGCAGTACCAAGGGTAAGAAAGCCACTGTATGGTACCATGTCCTGTACAGTTATGGTAATGTATACAAGGTTTCCTGTATCTATTGTATTAAAAACATGAATTAACTTTGTATTATGAAGAATTTGTAGTAGAAATTTTTATCTATTATATACCTAGGTGTTTTACAAATATTTATCACCCAGATGATATACACACATTGTGTATAATGCCCCCCTAAACCCTAAACTGATTCAATTTCATTCTAGAGATGTACAATCTTCTTGCCATGTCCTGGTTCACCGTGGAAAAACCAAGGCCTAAACCTTTTGCCTCTACAAAATACACAGTACCCCTACTCATACAAGTGCTATGACATATACATATTGTAAGATGTGTGAGCAAACTCAAAATTTAGACATCGCTTGGATGAATTAAGATATTGAAGAATCAGAACAAGATGTGCCCCCGTGAGCTCCAGCCAAAATTGACGACCGGAAAACAATCATTTATTTCAGCTTAGCGATTGATGTACTAGTGAGATCACAACCAAAATGTAACGAGCTCGAAATTAAAAACAGCCCAGCAAGGACCAAGCTATCCAGAAGTCGCTGGAGAGCATTTTCGTGGCATTTTCACTCATAACCGAAAACGTTCGCATGAAAATGAAGGGGGTTGTGGTATCAGCACCTCAACCTTACTATAGAGGGCCAGCCTGAAATCATGTAGTTGGTGTACTAAGTATGGTTGGAGTATGGTTATGGCCTCTTAACAGCAAGTTATGTTATGGTTAAGTATAGTTATGATGTATGCTCCTGCAGTACCATATTTTTTTGGCTCAGTAACTCTCAGGACGGATGATATGTCTACGGCAATGGCTGCTGCAGCAGTATGCAGAGGAACATTTGGATGACAGTATAAATGAAATGCGGACCTCTTCATCGTGTGCAGAAGCAGCTTGTATGACCAGGACCGGGGGCTGCACCATCCAGCAGCTGAGACTTCAGTGGTAACTTGCAATCAGTCAGTATTATTCGACTCGAAAGACGGTGCACTTCCATCGACTGTGGTTTAAAAATGTACCGTGTTGCCCCTTTTCCGGAACAATAATCAAAAGCATGAGACACACAGTACAATAAATCAGCAGAAATCACGTAACGGTGGCGGTGGAACTGCTGTAGATATTATAGCAAGGCCAAGACGTCTTGTACAGCACCGCTTTGAATTGTTCACTGCCCTTTTCATAGTCAAAGGAGCATTAATCCTCAAAATGTGTGTACTCCAGCGAGTGCCGATCTGCATCTTCACCATCCCATTGATACTTTGGATCCAGGACAGTAGCTTCACCTCGTTTCTTAACGGAATGCATCACCAGAGGTAAAGGAAAGCGTTTAATGTTAACGATTTGAATCAGAAGATAATTATAAAGTAGTATTTCAGTGCTAAACTATAGAAGAAGAATGGCCTCATTCTTGTCTTGTGCTTCAAAAGTTTGTCTTGCACAGGAACAACCAATTCCCTCCCATCATCTACACATAGATTGAGGGTGTCACTTAGAGCATTCAACAAGAAGGTTGATGCCCCAGCAATAATGATTGCCTCCGTCCAAAATTATTGAATAACAATGTTTATTTTAAAAACTGCGAAATAAATAGTAACACCGAGGTTTTCATGGTTCCAGAGGTGGAGGTGGAGGTATTATCCAGCATATAGCACATTCAGGAATACTGTGGCAAGGGTCAGTTTCTGAGCAATATCCCTTGCACGAACAAGACGTTCTGCAAGATCAAAGTATGAGACACTGTATAGCAAATAAGTAGAAATCACGTAACGATGGTGTTGGAGCTTTGGTGGAGCATACAATACAGCTGTAGATATTGTAGCAAGGGTGAGTTTTCACGCAATATGTCTTGCATGAACAAGACATCCCCATGATTTCCGCCATTCTGCAATACCAAAACATGAGACATCTTGTACAGCTTATCAGCAGAAATCACGTACTGATGTGCAGTCGAAACCGTTCGAGCTTTGGCAAACACGATCAATGCACACAACACCACAAAGAAGATGAATAGCGGACGAAAAGAAGAACTCATTTTTGTTCTCAGGCTGCTGTGACTCAGCTGCGAAGCGAGTATCCCACATTTATACTTCCTGAGCCTGCATTGTCCGGCTCAAATCTTCTTGGACTCTTCCTAGACCTCGCACAATCCGGCATCCCCGCCGGCATCCCCTGTTTGCTTTGATACCAAGGGGTGATTGGTCCAAAGTTTGATACCAATGAGTAACTATACCCCAAATAAAAAACGTGTCTATTGGAGGTTTTGACACTTGAAAGTTTCCTAACGATGGTCAATACACTGACCTGGGCTTCTTAGTAACATTAGCTTTGAACCCATGTTTGCTAATCCTTCGTACGTCCTGCGAAGTGAAGTCAGAGGTAAAATGAGAATTGCCTTAGGGTAAGACGTGTCCCTCTCCAGTCTCGGTCTATTAAATCCTGTACTGATTCAAGAGCTCACTTTTATGACACTCTTTTCATGCGTCTCATCGGGTGGCCGGGAGGACTACCTCTGGTTTTCAATTTTGATCGATGTTTTCTAGAAATTCCAAGACCTGAGGAGGAGTTTGTGCATATCATATCCACTGATGCAATTCTAAAAAACATAGAATTTCTTCTCGTATATTCATGTGACAAACCATGCACTTCAAGCGTTAATTAACTGGCTGTAGATTTTGTGTATGACAAATGCTCTACTATATAAAACGGGATATAAAAACAAACAACTTTCCATGTCCTATAATCTGTGTATAGCACTGAATCCGAATTCTCGTTTTGAACATCTTGGTCCTCGGTCGCCGGATTCATATCGGGTTTAAGAAGTACACATGTCATGAAAGATCTCACTTGTCAGCGGATAAGAACACATTTGGCCTACGTGTTTGGCATTCTGACAAATTGAGAAGTCAGAAATGGCGGCCAAGGATGCACTAGCCCACTGCAAATTTCTGACTATTTAATAACCGTGGGTCATGTTTAATCTCATTAGTTAATTCCTCATTGTCAATGTGGTAAGTCAGAAATGGCATGCTCATTTCTGACTATTTAAGTCAGCCGTGGCTCATGTTGAATCTCATTAGTTAATTCCTCATTTTCAATATGGCTAAGGCGGCGTTGCTGTTTCTTCTGGCGTTCATTGCTGTTGTAGCATTTCGTGCAAATGCACAAGGTACCATTCGATTGTATCGTGGGTTTATCTAAGTTCTGTTGAGATTTCAGACATTTGCACAAAGGAATGCATGCCAAACACAACTCTTGCATGTGGGGATGTCCGCTACCTTAATCACTGCCAGAACTGCTGCACCATTAGGCGCAACTACAAAGGGGGTAGATGCGGGCTTATATCCAAGAGAACTGGTAAATACGTTTGCAAGGGTGATCATTTCGTTGGTCCTAAAGGTCCTTGATGAATGAATAAAATGGTTCAATCTGGATGAAATGCTGACTGGAATTATTTTTAATTGGAAATTCTTATGGGGGACAGTCCCACACGCAAAGATTTTCTTCACTTGATCACATCCTGTAGGAGTCTGCAGGCGGCCAAGGATGCACATGCTCGTGTTCCTCGAGCATTTCTCAATGACACTTACTTTTGCAACATGGTGCTTCGAATGTACAGCAACTGTGGTAGCCCAGAGCTTGCTCGCTGTGTATTTAACTCAATGGAAAACATAAGAAACACCTACACCTACGCCTCCATGATCCTCGGCTATGCACAACATGGGCTACTCGAAGATGCTAAACTCATCTTTAATGCAATGCCCCATTGCGATCTTGCAACATGCACCGCACTGCTAGGTGCATATGCCCAACACGGGCATCTGGAAACAGCCAGGGATGTATTCGAAGGCATGAAGCTACGGGACGTAGCTTCGTGGAATTCCATGCTGTCTGCGTATTCCAAAGCTGGCGAGATACATCACGCAAGTGAAATATTTCGCCGAATGCCCGCGAGAAACACCATATCGTTCACAGCTGTCCAGATTGCATATGCCCATTCTGGGCATCTAGAGCAGGCTAAGGTTCTATTCGATGCAATGCCGGAACGGGACCTCATATCGTGGAATGGAATGCTAGACGTTTACTCAAAGGCCGGGAAACTGGAGAAAGCAAGGAGTATTTTCTATGAAATGCCCGAACACGAGGTTCTATCTTGGACCTCCATGCTAACTGCATTTGCCGAAACTGGCCATTTGGAGGAGGCGAAGAAAGTCTTTGATGGGATGCGTGAAAGAGACATTGTTTCATGGACGGCCATCTTGATGGGGTACTCCGAAGCTGGATTTGTTGAGGAAGCAAAACGTACATTTGATAGCATGCATGAAAGGGACATTGTCTCAGTCACAGCTATGTTAACTGCATATGCCCAAAACGGTCATCTTCAAGAAGCCAGGCGTTTCTTTGATGAAATGCCCGGTTGGAACTCCATGGCTTGCAGTGCCATGATCACAGCATATAGCCACGCAGGGAAACCCTTGGAGGCACAAGCAGTCTTTGATAAAATCCCGGATCGGTCCTTATTTACATGGACAGCCTTGCTTGTTGCATACGCTCAGAACGGGCATATCAAAGAAGCCAAGGAGGTTTTTGACAAAATGCCGGAGACGAGCGTTGTTTCATGGACGGCCTTGCTCTCTGCTTATTCAGTCACGGGAAATATAGAAGAGGCTAAGCATGTGTTTGACTGCATGCCTGAAAGAAACATAGTCTCCTGGACTGCTCTCGTAAGTGCAATTTCACAAAATGGGTATTTACAGGAAGCGGAAGACGTTTTTCAGCAAATGCCGGAACCTAACGTTATTGCCTCAAATGCCTTAGTTTCTGCATATGCTCACAATCGACATCTGCACAAGTCCGTGCAGGTGTTTCACGGTCTGGACCAGAAGAATGTTTCTAGTTGGAATGGAATAATGGCTGCTTATGCCCAAAACGGAATCATATCGGAGGCTAGGAAAGTTTTTGATAGAATGCCGGAGCAGGATTCCTTCACTTGGAGTGGGATGGTTTCTGCATATGCCAGAAACGGGCATTCCAGTGAAGCTTTGGACCTGTTTGAAAGTGTTGGCATGTCGAACTCGATGGACGAGACGGGGTTTATGGGGGTTTTACTAGCCTTGAACCACAAAGGTGAGGTTTCCCGCGGTAGAAGCTGCTTCATTTCTATGACTATGGATTATGGATTAACACCAGGAAAACAACATTACGGATGTATGATTGACTTGCTTAGTAGAAGCGGGTATTTAGAAGATGCTGAAGACCTCATTGATAATATGCCTTTTGTACCTGATGCAGACGACTGGAAGTGTTTCCTTGGGGCCTGTAGAGATGTTAAAAAGGGTGTGATGGCCACAAAGAACATGTTAGATCTGGATGTAGAAAATGGGGCTCCATATGTTTTCCTTTCCAACATATACCCCCAAAACGTGAAATGAATGGGAGGCATATTCGTATATACCCCATGCCATTCCGCTCGCGTTCATTACGAAGTCAAGCAAGAACCTCGTGGGAAGGTATATTTGTATGCATTACAAGGGAATGTGTCGATGAAGACAAGAAACGATAAACGTGTAACCATGCACTAGCTGGTACACACCATGGTTGCCACTCTGCTTGGATACCTGAAAATAAAAAGGCAGGTTGCTTTAATCAACATTATTTTACTGGTTACCACTTTCAAGTGGTAACCATCCTTCAGGATGCCTTGCCATGGTGACTCATTGACAGACATTGAACAACATTCTACACACCTCCGAACACGTTTTCTCGGCTCGTTGTAGAAACTGACTGGTTTAATGTCCCTTCGAAACGTTCAGAATGGGTTCACCAGTCTCGACCAGCACAGTACTGAAAGTCTATATACATCTAGGCTAATAATGATATTATTGATGTGTTTCATTGCTGGGCAAGTACATTAAGCAAAAGTTATATCGCTCAGGAATCTCTAATCCATTTGATGCAATGCAAGAACAGGATGGACATCTACGCGAAGGTTAAGAAACTAGAGCAAATAGTGCTTTCTAAAAAATGCCCGATCACGGGCTTCGATCTTGGAACTACATGCTACTGCTAAAAACTGGGCATTTGGAAGAGCCTACGATCTTGATAGAAGCTGCAAAGGCAAAGCATATGTTTAATGGCCTGCCCAAAATGGGCACTTAAAGAGCTTCTTTGATGAAATGCCTGCTTGGAACTCCATGGCCTGGAGTGACATGACCAGAGGAAAAGCACGCAGGAAACCATTGTTCCCAATTGGTCCTTGTTTACATGGACAACCTTTCTTGTTGCTTATCAAGGAAGGTGTTTCGGTCTTGCTCTCTGCTTAATTAGTCACGACCAATATAAAGGAGGCTAACCTGAACTCCTGGACTGCTCTCGTAAGTGCGTTTTTTCAAAAAGAGATTACAGGAGACGTAAGTGTTTCCAGGAAATGCC
>LDJE01098896.1:0-12098 GCA_001021135.1 Selaginella kraussiana
TTTTTTTTAATAAACTCGCGAAATTGTATTAGGAAACACTCATGTGGCTTCTTAGCGGTGATTCTTTCGGTTTGTGGAAATTTGTTCCCACAACAGTGGCCATATTGGCTAATTGCCTCCGCTGGTGGTGCATCTTATCCCACACTTGCTACAAGCATACTCTAATAAAACACTTTATATGGCAATCCACGTATATATATAAAAAATAAATAAATGGGCTAGGATACAACTTCAATTGCGCTGCCAAGAGACCAGGCGGCTTCGACTTCATGGCCATTGTATCGAAGTTTCTTGATGAGTGTGATCTCTTGCTCTGGATCAATTCCTATACAGGGTGGCATACTGTTAGAACAAACGCCATTATTTCATGCAGCTTACCAAATCCTTTGACAAGTAGGTTGTATTGGTAAGTAACGTCCAAGCAAATGTATCCTCGGTTCTCTTTCTGCACTCCGGGGTACTTCTCTTCCATACTCTTGTAGTCGGTCCCGCATACTGAGCGGGCAGCCTTCTCGAAATCCGAAGGTTTCAAGATGATCTCGGTCACGCTGGGATCATCAATTATGCCAACCTGAAATTTGGCCAATTTAATTGAGTTGGATATGTGTAGGTATTTACCTCAAGGGCCCGGTCAAAAAAGAAGGATGCCACAAAGAGTTTCTTCTGTCCATCCCCGCCACCACCGTTCCATATACCCTTGAAAGTGCATTTCAAATGAGTGCAGGAATGGTTTATGTCCAGGGCCCGAATGACAAGCTCGTTGCACTTCTCATAGTCTGCAACGTTTGCCGGAGGCATGGCATCGTATTTTTCAGAACCGTATGAGTATTTATCTGCAAAAAATTAACACATTATTGAACCCAAGTAGATGTATTGATTCACACCTTGAAAACCCGAAGAAATGCAGGGACATCCATTATTCGCCAGTTTCAAAACCTCGGCACGGGCCGCCAGTAAGCCATAATGTAAATAACTACAAGACCACATAAAGAATAAAGCTGCAATTTATAAAAGCAATAAAATGTGTAATACCTGTGAACATACAAATAGTATGTTTTCCCCAAGAGCTTCAGCGTCTTAACGTAGGCATCTTCGCCTTCGGCTGGCTTCGGAGCTTTGGCTGCATCTTCCTCAGAGATGGCATATGCCATTTGCACGGAGCCACCTCCAAGGTCTACAATTCCCACGGTTTGGGAATATTCTTGTCCTAGCGTTCCTAATAAATAATTGATAGTCACCTGCAAAACATGCAAATTAATACCATTTTTTAGCACAAGTGTAAGATCATACCCATTGGAATGCACCTTCTTCAGTACCATCCAATATGCTGACCCAAGAGGGCTCGAACTTAAACTTACTATCCGTCAGAAGGTCTTTCACCTGAAAAATCACATTTTTCTATATATATTGTGTAACTTAACATGTTATATTCACCTCTTTCAAAATTTCGTTAGCCTTGTTACCTGGCAATGCTCTCAATCCAGCTGTAGCCTACAATTAATCACACATTAATAAACTGCTTTAATTGGTTTGAATCTAAAAATTATAAAACGTACCCCAAGTCGAACTGGTGTAGAAGATTGAGCATCCTCTGGGACAACAGCCAGAGCTTCAGCTAACAAAGGCTTCAGCGAGTCTGCTGCTGCCTTTGGGTCGGCTGCGTAAAAACTTAGACCAGGTTTTATCTGCAATATACGGTAAAACATCGACATTTTTACGTTGAGCAATGCTCACCGGAACGAAGAGCTCCAATTCTTTGCCAATGGGCACCAAGTCGAGCTGCTTGTCGAAGTTGAAGACGTGAACTCTACTTCCAGAGCTTCCGGCGTCGATGATCACTGCGTAACGTGACTTGCCTGAGAATCGGGCTTCGGAATCTCGGTCGAAGGGATCTGTAGGACCGTCGTACGCGTAGTAGGACGTTGTGGGCATGAAGAGTAGGATAATGCAGATCAGTGCGATCGGCACCGAGACGAGAAGAATGACGCCCCGGTACTTGAGGATCTTCTCCCTGGTTGACTCTTGCTTAAGCCGCCTCATTTTCTCCTCAAATTCGTCGTCCTCGCTCCCGATACTGCTGAAATTCGCCGTGGCTGCTGCTGCTGATGCTCTGTGACGGACGGTGCCTTCGTCCAGATCCAGAATTGACGATCAATCACGTGAAGACTACGTTGTTCCTCCCCGGTAGAACCCTAATTTCCGGGAAGAGCCCTAAAAGGGTGGATTTTCGGAAGAGCTTTAAAACGGCTCCATTTATTTAAGGTTTTAGGGCTCTTTCCCCTTTTCCTTTCAGAGGTTTTAGGGTTCTTGAGCACGATGAGAAACGCGTTCGAGCAAAGGCATGCGGAGTCCCTGGTGCGGGAGTTTCTGGTGTTCCGTGGATTCACACACTCTCTCAAGGCGTTTGATGGTGAGTGCGCGATGGATCTATCGCAGGGTTACCAGGTTGACAGGATCATGGACCTCCTCTTCAACGTTTACGTGCCCCGCTTTGAGATCCACAAGCTGGTGGAGCTCATGGACTTGCTTGGGAAGACGCTCTTCTCCCCAGCAGACGCACACTGCCAAGCACAGGCCCGAAAACTCGACGCTTCCCTGAGGAAGTACTACATTGTTTACGCCGTTCAGAAAGGCCGGATTGACAGAGTTCTCCATTTCTTCGAAGAACATGGTGCTGCGGTTCTTCAGAGTGGTGAAGATTGGCAACCCTGGTTTTGTAAGTGTATACAAACCTATATACCATTACATATACTAATATAGTTTATCCAGCAATTCCTTACGTGAAGAATCCGAGCAATGACCCACGGTTCCAAGTATACTTCAGCAAGGAATGGCTAGACACCTTGATGGTTTCAATGAGAAATTTCATGAGCCAATTGTTCGATGGTGTTCGACTTCCTTTGCTGGTCAGGCTCTTGTCCAAACGATCTGACTACCGAAGCCTCAAGCAGCAGCTGAAGGAGCAGCAGGCCAAGTCCTCCATGCTCGAAGCAGTTCTTCAAGAGAGGGAAGCTGAGATTTCCCGACTCAAAGAGTAAGCAATCCAAGATTACGTTCTCAAAATTTGTTTTTGGTGTTGCAGAACTCTTCTAAATAGTTCAAACGTAGATAATTCGGTCAAGAAAAACGCTGAAACATCGACCACGGACTCCGAAAGCAAAGATACCAAAGAAGCCTCAACCATTACAGTACCATCTCCAGACGCTTCTTCAAAAAGGAAATTTACTTCACTGATAAACATCTCCGAAGGTACGGTTTTTATCATAATTTCTGTATAGGAATGCGAA
Organism: Selaginella kraussiana; assembly: GCA_001021135.1. Lineage (NCBI taxonomy): Eukaryota > Viridiplantae > Streptophyta > Lycopodiopsida > Selaginellales > Selaginellaceae > Selaginella > Selaginella kraussiana. Next base: position 3,288 of record LDJE01098896.1, read on the forward strand.
TTTCCCACAGATGACTATACTGCCGTTTGGCCAAGCGATGACCACATCTACAACGAAGTTCCGATGGCATCTCAGGTGGGACGGTGAGCATCCGTGAGATGTTTTTGTTTTGAGATTTTCCGACATTCGAACATTTCTTTGTTGTGTAGGAGATATTCTCAGGCCATACGGGTGCTGTAACGAGGTGCCGGTTCTCACCATCAGGTTCAAATATTGCGAGCGCTTCCAAGGACAGGACTGTAAGGTAATGTTTGTGTTCGGGACGAGCTTACGGGTTGTAACTTCGGAGTTCATTTGCAGAATTTGGGCTTGTGAGTCAACAGCTTCAACCTCGCGAAATGCAACCATTTACTGTGACGCTGATGCTCTGTCTCTCGATTGGGAACACAAAGCTGGACGTTTGGTGTGTATGAAACCTTTGAGTCTACTCTACCGCGTTCTTACGTGTTCTGTGCGTCCACAGTTATTGCTTGGGACTGCTGAGCGTCGAATTAAAGCTTGGAACGTGGATGCCAAAAGAGTAGTCTGCGACTTGTCTACGAATCCAGCCTTTCCAAGGTATGGCAGCCTTCTGGGCTACGGAGCTACGGAGCTTGACTTTGTATTTTACGTTACAGAGTTCTGGATATCAGGTGCAGTCCTACGGACCCCGTGTTCGTCTCCGCGGAGTCTTCAAACGAGTAAGTCTATTGTCTTGTGTAAAGCCCTAAACCCTAAACCCTACCCCCTATACAGTTCACCTATCTCTTTCGGTTCTTTAACTGTTTGGAACATGAGAAGCTGGAAACCCATGGTACGTTGATGGCTTCGTGGTTTGACCATTGGGATTAATATTACTGCAGAATGTGTTGCCATTGGGAGAGGACCCGCCAGTGGTGAGCTCAGTTTGCTTTAATCACAATGGAAAGATGGTTGCTACTGCGGCTAGTGATGGTGTCATTCGTCTCTTTGGTACTACTCAATGCATTCCTTTTCAGGTTTTTAATTCATCCTCTTTTGAAATGTCTGTGCAGACATGAATGGCTGCCTCCAAATAACAGGATGGCCAGCCCATGATGGAGCAGTCAGCTGTGTAAGATTTGCTCCCAACCAGACAAGCATCTTCACGACGGGCAGTGATGGCAAGGTCGTTTTCCGTCTAGTAATGGCAATGGTGGTGGTTCTCATATTTGGGATTGCAGGTTTTAGAGTGGAGCTTGCACAATCAAGGGCAGATTCTTCAGTCGTTCAACGCGAGCAAGTAAGCATATCCGTCCTTGTCGCACCGTTCACTTCAATGTCATTCGTGATAGATTTACGAACGGGACGGGGACCTTTGCACCTCATGAAATGGCACTGGCGTCTCATGGGACAAGTCTGCTACTGACTTCCGACCTCGACTTCTCACCATTGTTCCATGTACGTAGCCCTCGAAGGCTTGAGCTTTTATGATTTGCCTGTGTTCGCAGTTCAACGGCGAGCCGAAAGCTCTGAGGACACTGCAACATGGCGGCCCTGTGACATCAGTGGACTGGCATCCCCATTTCAATATGTACCTCACGGGATCGGCTGATCATTCTATACATGTGACAAGTATCATATGAGCGAAAATCCGACTCAAGGGTGAGACCTTTATAGTTTTCGATTATATCCAAACCCCGTTTTCCTGCCTACTGCGTACCTTGCAGCAGCAACGTTAGCTTTAGGAAAAACTGCGCGAATCCACCGACATTGGCATATCTAATGTCTGAGCCAACTACTTTGGGGAAGTCCTCTTTTTGGGCGGCCCCGAAGCCGCCGTCGATCCAGGCCAGGTTCAGATATCCATCCTTGTGCAATTTCTCGACAGCCAGCAAGGACCTTCAACGAAACATGTAACAAATTTTGAAATACCGAAAAAATGTAATTTAATAAGTATTTCTCGCTTACCGAAGTCCTTCTCCACATGCAACCAGCAGCTTCTCGTCCTTTCGTCCCTCCGCGGCGACGCGGGAGACTTCATCCAGGAAGTTGCAGTTGATGGTCGTGAGCTTGTGGCCCATCCATGCGCCAATGTAACCAAAGTGAATCCCCTTCTTGAGTAGAGTAACGGGGCTCATGTCTTGATCCTCCACGAAGAGCGGGACATGGTACGATCCCTCAACGAATGCATTGTCCCGCTCCCACTTGGGGCGAATATCTACGAGTTTAAACCCACCCCTGGACACGAGAGCCGCCGCATCCTTTGGTGCAATGCTTCGAACCACTCCAGTATCAACCAGTTCCTTGGCAGTCTAGAAAAATGCACGTTTTTCATGTGAAAGTCACCAATGGTATGTTTACTTACACGCATGGAAGCCACAATGGGCACATTCCTACGTTGCAATGAGTAGTATGTAGCTGTTGCCATAGCCATATCTTCTTCGATCTTCTTTCCCAGAGAGAGGAATATTATTCATATGATAAGCACTTGGCTCAAAAAAAAATGTTACCACCCAACTTGGTTATAGAACAATGTAAAATGGAATTGAATCATTCCTCCGGTCACAAGGCTACCAGCTGAGCCTCTGCCGCTGCTTTTTCAGATTCGCCGCCCCTCGTCACAAAATGTACACAAGAGTAATGAATTCCCCTTTTCCTTCTCTGCTTGCTGGTGGTGCCTCTCCTCATGCTCAATGCATGCCGCCTTCTTCGTCCCCCGAAAAATAATTAACCAAAATAAAAAGGAATAATGTGTAGGCCAGGCCAGGCCAGGCAGGGGCAGCTATAGACCTCTTCATGAATGAATCCACCACCACCAACTCCCTGTCATACGATTCCCCTTTGACGATCCCCTAATATGGCTGTCAATCTTCTAGGTGGTACCCCAAGTTCTTCGATGTTTCCCAAACCAGACGGTGTTTGATCGTCGATCGCTACTCCATCAATGCATTCCTGTGGGTTCGAGTAGAAGTAGTCTTCTTCCTTGGGCCTGTCGGGGTAAACCCTACGTTCCACGGGCTTCCCCATTCTCCTCGAGTGCAGTTGTTGGACTGCCAGTGCAAATTCGTCCCACTGGTACGCACCCGATTCGTATAGGTCGATCAACTCCACCAAACTCTTTCGGTCGAGCAGCACTGTCTTCCGAAAGCCCAAGTATCTGGTGGGGGAAAAAGCAGTGGCGGTGGTGGTGAGAAGTGAACCAAACTAAATGCAACTTTTCCACGTACCGTCTGTGTCCTTCCACCACTTTGGCCATGTTGCCATCGTACGTTGGAATGAATACATCACTCGCCAAGGAGACGAGATAATCGAGAGCTGCCATTTGCGACGACCTGTTGAGGAATGGCCTCAACTCGTCCTCCGTCAAAAGCATCTCCTTTCTCACCTGCACAAAGCAGTAGGATCAAAGGGGGATCCACAAAAGAATCTATACGTACGAGTTTGGGAAAAGCACGCCGTAGAGCCTTCATCCGCTTCTCCCCGCCGTATATCTCCCCGGCCGCTATGTACACTTGCATGTTGCTACCGTACCCTAGAGCTTTGAGGACGAGCGTTGTCTCCTCTGGAGTGAGGGGACAAAGCCCGTCACGCCGTTTCTGGACGGAGTCAATCACTTTCTCTTTCCACCACGGATAAGCGTATCTGTACAAGCAAAATACACGACGTACACCGACGCCGTCGTGGTCGTCCCGTGAGTTTCGAGATGAAGTAAATGGGAGATCCATCGATGGGCGCATGAGCAACCAACGACAAACCCGAAAATCACATACCGCATTCTCGTGAGTTGTCTGACACCGCCTTTCTTGCATCCATGCGTGCATCCAGAGAATGCCAGCATATCCATCTCGTATCGTAGATGGAGTGCCATGAAAGGGCCTCGCTGCTGAAGCATCCGCACAAGCTTCTGCCCAAGAAGCTCAATCTGCGGAGTGAAGCGCAAGCCATGGAAATTCACGCGACAGCGCAGCCTTTGGATCTCCAATGGGAGTCCGTTGTTAGCCAGCCGTGCGTCCGTCCTATTGAGATGTAGCAGCTTGTGTTTTCTTATCAACGGCAGTATCTGCAGGCCCCGAAAAAAAAAATTTGAAAAAAAATTAACCAAAAATGACAATGCACGACAAAAGAAATGCGAGAAAAAAAAGGCCACAGTTTCGCAGTTTTCCACGAAACAATGAGGACAAGCGACGGCAGGAAAACCAATATGCATCCCATTGAGCAATGAAGGAGCTCGGTACCTGATGGAGATAATACGACTCGTTGGACCAGCTCACTGGTGGCATGGTATATACCTCATTATTCTCTACTTTGGACCGTAATTTCTCGGGTATTTCTTTGATGATCCGGACTTCGTCTCTCAGGGACGTGATGAAGTGATCAACGTCGAATATGTCCCCAAAATCGCTGAAAAAAAAGGGGGTTTAAGGTTAACCACGACCACCACCACGCACAGAAACGTTGAACTAACCTGGGGTCCGCCCAAAAGGACGTCTTGTCAAGCTCGGGCACTACCAGCGTGACGTTTAGGTATCGGCCGATCGCTACCATATCACATATCTGGAAAAATGCAACCCAATGAACATTGAGGACATCGAAATCTCAAGAAATTTAAGAAGGTGAAAAAATGGGGTGAAATTTCGACTTACCGCTGCCCGCATTTGATTCAATCCTCCATTGCAAGACACCATCAAGTAGCCATTGTTCTTGTAGATTCCTGCAGAAGCTTCCGGGGTCATTCTTGATCAAGAACGCCGTGGACGACGCGATGCATTTCTTGAACTACGTATGATGAGCGATGCATTTTCTTGAACTACGACGATTCAGATACGAACTTACGTTTGGGAGGAGCCGGCGGCGGCTGAGCGACGAAATTCTGGGCCCGAATCGTGGAAAACGGCGGCTGCGTTGTTGCCGCCAGAGCGTCGGCGGCATCGAATCTGTCGAAGCACGAAGGCCATCGCCTGAGGAGGTGAAATCTCCAAATTTCGCCCAGAGCCGTCAGCTGGATGATGCAAGTCCAGAGCAAAATGCTAGTGCTCGCTCGGATGAGCCATACGTGGAGCCTGGACCTCGGGAGCAACATTGAAGGGCGCAGCTTCCCGGACTTAATCTGTGAGCTCACCTCCACGAAGTCGCGCCACAAATTCTCCCTGCTCGATGATCTCGATGAAGAAATCTGCGCCTCCTCTCCCCCTTTTGGCATTTTCGTTCATCGACGGATCGACCGACCGATCGATCAAGAAGCAGAAGAACACCCACCTAGACGAAAACCCCGTCGAAATTCGCTATTTCGCAGTGGGATTTCATCCAAGAAACCCAAGCCCGGGGGTTTCCACTAAAAAAACCTGTTTCCGATGCGGTTCTTGCCCAATGCGCCTCCAAACCCACCGATTTTCACCAAACCTATGCCTGCATTGTCGAACTAAGCGTCTTCGATCGCGGATCTCCCCCTTGATATGCAATGCCCTTGCAGCACTGCTGCGTCCTGTTCTTCAGGCGATTCGATCGCCTATCGTGGACCAAAGCGCCGCGGTCTAGCCGCCGCCGCCATCGTCGCCATCGTCGTCTTCAGTGGCAATAGCAAGAAAGAAAGAGGGAGGGGAGTGCAAGGTCTTTGGGCTTCGCCCATGTCATAGCGCCTAGGGACACGTGTTGAGGCAGCAATGGCTGTATTCCCACGTCAGCCGCCAGCATGTCCTTGCAGTCGTTAGTGGTCCTTAATCATGTCCGCATTCTGCATTAACATTGGATAATCAAGCTTCATTTTTATGGAATCCAATGACCCCGTCCATAGTTTCCAATTTCTCATGGTTGGCCCGTTCACGTCTCTTAAGTTGAGACATTCCATTCGAAACTCTCTAGCATGTTAGCAGATGCTCCATGTAAGATGCCCACCAACGCGACCACCACCAAGCACCGGCCCACATAAACATCATGGCACGACGAATCCCATGACATTGGCTTTATGTTAAACCGTCGTTCATTTAACCTAATCATGAAAAGTTGGGGTGGCAAAAGCATAGAATGTCAGTACTTGCCGCAAGCTTTTTACCACCTTGTGATTGCGATGATCCAGCTAGGTTTCACTTTTACCTTTTTCATCGGCTTTCCTTCTCTCGTAACACTAAAACAATGCCCCTTTTGAATCCCGTATTATGCATCCAGGTGTATCCTGCAAACCCCCCGCTTACTACGGTCTCGATTTCTGTTCACAATGTGTACATGGCAAGGACATTCGTATGGTGCCTGCTATGATCAGAATACAAGTATGGTGGTGATTGACACCCGCTTCCTCTTGAGAAAGTGAAACAATCGCGTATAGTTTAGAGTTTTCCAGAACATGCAGTTTTACCAATTCAGAAGGCAAGTTGCTCCATTTTGACCCTGCAAAGTAGTGGCCTGACAAACGTCTAGTCTTGCTTGCTTGTGCAGAAGCTAAACTTAAGCTTCTGCCCAACTCAAAAGCCGAACTTAGAGATTCAGCTCAACTCAAAGTTCGTCTTGGAAATAAATCAATAAATCTGGAGGGAGGTTAGTGTTGGTATTTGAAGTGTTCCGACATAAGGCAGGTGTGCCTACTGTACGTGAAGAGCAGAAAAAAGCAGAAGATTGGCAGCATTTAGCTTTGTGGATTGATCCACCACCACCACCGACATGGGACGTGTATGTGAAACCGTACACATGAAGTAGCTGGAAATATGTTCCAGGAGTCAAGGATCATGCTATCTCGTGTCAGAGCTCGTCCTTGATCCTCCTTTTGGAAGCCTTTGATGCGATGCGTATAGAAGCTTGAACTCGTATACTCCAGTCCTAGCTGACATGAAGAAGACACTAATCAGAATTTTTTACCATGTTGTGTGCGTGCCTGATGGTAAACGTCAACAAATGAAGTAGCTGATGCCATTTCTTGGCTTGAAGTGTCCTGGTCCTCAAAGTTGGACGTCAGTGTACACGGCACATTCAGAAATAAAAAGAAGAACTTAAGTCGTACAAAACAAAAGATGTATGTAATTGACAATGGCCTAGCATCTCTAGCTGGACGCATTTCGAGCTCCTGTTGACGCCGAAATCAGGCGAGGGAGGCGTTCATTCAAGAGTGTAATCTGAGTGTCTCTATCTATATGAGCTGAATCCCTCAAGTACTTCCGATCTGTTGCTAATATGGCCATCAAGAAAGCTCGACAAATCTTCTCAGGTCAAGTAGAAGCGGATTTGTATGTTTATGCACTTAAGGATTTGATCAGCATGGAGCTGCTCATGGGTTTCTAGAAGAAAGACAAAAAGAAGTCTGAGATTAATAATAGCGCTTAACCTACAGCTGCTCTAAGTTCTCAAGTTAATATAGTAATAGCGCTTGTAGCTCAGCGGATAGAGCGTCTGTTTCCTAAGCAGAAAGTCGCAGGTTCGATCCCTGCCTGGCGCGTTGTCGACTAATTATCTTTTTGGATTGGCCGTCATAATCTCTCGAAATATATAATGCTTTTTTTAAATATTCGAGAGATTATGATGGTTGAAAATGTATATGCTCTATAGGAATATCCACTTCTGATGGCCTGGATCCAGCCACGTCGGACAATCACATCAGGCCGTCTGAATTGGAAAAAAAAACGCATCACTGCCGTCCGCTGTAAGCAGAACATGGTTCGGCCAATCCATTTATAGAGAGAGAGAGATTTCTTTTATCGTCCACGGGAACCCAACAGGGTTATGGGTTTATATGCTTTGCATCTTGTTTTGAAATAAAAACACAATTTGTTCTTCTAAACCAAGGGGGTTCAACCCCATGCTCAAGTAACCCTCATGAACTTGTGAACGGGGTCAACGTCAGGTTTGTCTACTGCTCATCCCTCAATAAGACAAGGATAACCTCACGTTTTCCACTTGGGATTTAGGTTGGGACCAGGGTTCCCCAGCTGAGGGATCGGATCCTGCGATCTCGCAAATGAATACAAAATGGCTTTCAATAAAAAAAACAATGCTTTTTAATTCACCATTGCAGATTATGGAATGAGCGTATACTAGTCTCTGTATTCCTAAACTTCTCAGAATCATTCGTATATCCCGAATAGCTTTCCAGTCCTATTGAGAGCAGTGATAAGAAGCCCAAGTATGATATCATCGGGAGCAATGCCCTTGGCATTGAAGGTGATAGAGGTTGGAGCGACCCTCTTTTCCTTCATATTCTGCAAGCCAAATTTTCCAAGTGCCTTCCCTCCATACCCTCAGCTTCCATGTCCTCAAAAGTACACAAGGCCCTGTCAACCTCTCCTTGTAGATGAGCCATGCCTGCTTGACACTCCCACGTTTCGCAATGCTATGATAGATTATCTTGGAAAAGCTGGAAAGCTTGCAAATGCATATCAGTTCATGGATGAAATGGAGGCACAAGGTATTAGGACCAATACAATCACTTACAATTTGCTAATCTATAGCCTTGGAAACCAGCGTTATCCATCGGAAGCATATAAGCTTTTCTAGAAGGTGTGGCCTCGATGTTAAAAGTTTTTACCTCTTCTTTTCTCGCATGTTAAATTGGATTCATGTGTCTAATTAACGGAACACTAAGATTCTCTAAGGGCGTCGTAGGCAGCTAGTCCCCTTGTTAAGCCTATGGGTTGTCGCGGAAAAAAGAAGCGAACGAAGTAACTCTGTGTACCTGCCCGCGGACGGGTACATAAAAACTGAGGGGATGGTCTAAGACTCCTCGCAAAGCGATGGGTTTCTCTAATTCCATTTGAGTAGAACCAAAACTTTTGAGCCAGATCATACTCAATCTAATCATGTTCTTGTGTTTTTCTGATGCTCCGAGTCCGTGAAAGCTCTTGGTACCTGGTTGCATACAAAGCCACGAGTTAGTACTGCGGCAGTGCGTAT
>LDJE01098945.1:0-18422 GCA_001021135.1 Selaginella kraussiana
CTGGTGAGGCCTGTGGAGCTGGAACGCTGCCACCTCCGCTCAAAACGCTCCCTGGAATGATTGGAGTAAGTCGAAAGCTCGAAACCGTGAAAGAGTTGAAGTGCTTTACCGATCATGTAGTCGCGAACTGTGGCTGTAGTCGCATTTTCTTTCTCAATTTGCGTCATCTGCCCGATCTTTTCAGCCAGTGTCATTCTGGACAAAAGATCCTGGACCCGTTCGTCAACAGATCGTGCGGGGTCCTTGTAAATTGGCTGTGAACCCACATCCTTGATCAGAAACAACAAGGACAGCAAGAGCAGAATCAGCAGGCGAAGGTGCCACTGGCTTGCCATCGAAAACCAAAAATTTGGTCGAACCCCGGGGTCGAACTTGCTCTTATTGAGAAAAAAAATGAAGGTCAAAGAACGATACAAATAAAAAAGATAGGACTCGCCCAGTCAATCCATTATGCAACTTATATTAACCCGTACATTCCTCTAAAACCGACGGGGTTCTAAAGCATTGTAAAGTAGTGTTCTGGACATCATGATAGCCATTTTTCGGCATAAATGCTAGAACACAAATATATCTTCCAATAGAACAGGCCTCACCAGAGACATGGGCATTGATAGACATGTATACCAAGTGTAATATCATGTTGGTGAAACATGAATTTCCGAAATTTAATTTCTTGAAATCTGATGGGTTAGAAAATGGTGAGAATGTTTCGTCTTGAAGGCAAATGGATATGTTCCTGATTTGTGACATATATTGCTGCAATCAAGGCATGCAAATCTTTGGCTACGAATGGTGACAGAAGCGCCATTTACGAACACGACGGAGAACACTTGATCAACAAGTCAGCCTTCCTCTTGAGGTCAAGAAGGAAGCTAGCATTCCTGCGGGGTTTTCTCCTACCATGGTACGTTGTCAATTGTTCGATGAAAGGAAACGCCTGAGAAGTGTCACGGGGAAGGATTACACTCTCTTTTTCTATGCTTTGTAATCTTGGACTTCACTTCTGGAGAAAAGAGCGAGGAGACCGCATGGAATGCAGGAAAAGGGCTGGTTGGAATTTTCCTACTAACACTTTAAGCTATGCGTGGTAGCAGAAAATGCTTGGTTCATAACTCTTCATTTGCACAACATTTGATGATTACACTATCTATGACCATATAATTCATCTGAAATGCAGCTTTGCATGTTGCATTTCAGATGAATGTGGCGTGGGGATCAATGCAGTCTTTGGAACTATATTGCAATGTGAACACTCGTTTAGTCTACCTGTGGTGTCTGTATTTGCTTGTTAAGGCTTGCTCGTTACTCGCAGCTAGAGCAACAAGCTTGCTTTGACGTTCTTTTAGTCTCGTGTCTAATAGATTTCAATGCAAAGCATGATAACTTAGTGGAAGCTCGATTCTGGATGAAGCTAGAGACGTATTTACAGGATTCACAGATCTGTTTAAATTTTGTCAAGAAATGCAAGATGCAAGTTTCCAAGTAATAGTCTAGTCTCCCTTCTTTGATGCGAGAAAGTAGTAGTTTGTTTCAACTTGATGTCTTCAGAATGCGAATTTACTGGACACTTCAGTAGACAAAATATGCGGTCTTGTTGCAAAACATGCCCGGTGGTCCTCGACAACTGTTTTGAGTTCTTGTCGCAATTTGAGAAACGTGCAGATTGGTGATAAGTATGATATGAGGTGAGACGGAGAACAAGAGGCATAGTTCAAATGAGGATAAGTTAAAGGAGCTGGATTACCCGGTATACATAATGCATAATTGTATTGTCAACTGTAGGTGATGAAACCTTCATGTCATAGGATATTCACTGTGTATCCCTGCAACTTCCAGTTTATCGTCCAGGAAGAAGTTGGGTTATGCCATCTTGGAGTTAGTTCAACTCCGACTATGGTCAACTCCGAACTTGTTTACTAAGTAGGAAGAACTGGAATAAATGGGACTATTTTCACCAGTGGGGCTTCCGTACCTTTCCCTTCCAGACCACCACCAGACAGCCATCAAAGCTTGAGGAGCAGCAACAGACTTGCCTCCTCATGGAAGCTTTTATGCAGGTGCAAAATCCCTAGCAGCTTTTCCACAAGGCCAAGTGGTCGTATTCCTCCAAGGACGTGACGAGCACCACTCTTTCGTTCCCTTGCACATTATCACCACCTGCAGCAGAATGTTGTTTGAGGACGAGAAGGGGCAACATATAATGAACATCCGATCCAGCTCAAGACGCGTATGTCGATTTTCGTGCAGGCCCGTACCACGTTTTTTTTTCTTACCTAAGGTTTGCCCTCAATAATCAGGTCTGGACCTCTGGTCCTGAATAAAAGTAAATTGGCTGGCTGCAACTTACGTATGCGCTTTCCCAATGTACAATATGTGTATATATATTTATATATATTTCATTTAACGAAGCTTCTGTACTCGTGATAGCTAGAAACAAGGGGAAAAAAGAGATGAACATTCTTGTTGCCCCGTGGACTTTGCACTTCATTTGAATCTTCGCCCGTGTTCAATTTGCCTTTCCAAATTCTCCAAAGTTCGCCGTATCCCAGATACGAAGTTGTCAAAAATGGCACCAATTTCAGCCCTACAAAGAAAACCACCAATGTTAGGACCATTGTCATTGACTATGTAGGACCCATGGTAGGACCAAGTGGGATCCATGGTAAGACCACCAACATAAGGGACCCACCAGGTTCATCCTGTTCACACTAGGTCCTACCATGGTTATAACGTCCTAACGACAGTTAAGCATGTAACTATCATATACGCTACCGCAGTAACGGTAAACGTTACCATGTATGCACGACGAGCCACTTACCCGCCGGGACCACCGTTCTTCCGGAATGGTAACTTTCCGACGTTACTGTAACGCCCGTGCTCGTCGTACGCACGTCCCTTGCCGACACCGTAGCCAAAGCCAACGCCAACCCCGCAGCCAGCACCAACCCCAACGCCAAACTGGAAGCCAGGAAAGCCGAAACCAAGTCCAGCACCTTGCAGAGAAAAATATTGAGTATAGGCCGTATTCTACGTTGACAAATGCATGTAAAAGCGCCTGCTTTCGTGGAAAAATACGTACCTCCGATCATCCCAGCGCCGACACCCACACCGCAGCCTACACCGTAGCCGAAAGCAGGTCCAATCTTTCCCCACTCAGCGGATTCAACGATCGGGAGTTTCCAGAGCAGACCACGCTGCTGCTCTCCACGCTTCATGATGCTCACGGCTCAAGAACCCTAACCCTAAAGTACGATGAATATGCCTCGGACTAGAATTTAGGGCTACTTGGGATATTCCCTCATTAATTAAGCTTGGCGGGAGAATCTTCTAACGGCGAATCGTCGTAGAATCCCAAAGCCTTTTGGCGCCATCGCTATCGCCTTGTGTGTATATCCTTTGCCTGGCTCCAAAAAATCGGTAGTAGCAGTATTGTCTGTTTAAAAATCAAATTCCAAATCGATATCCACCAAACAAGAAAGAGACCTTCATACCCCATCATGTCTATCTATGTGTGCAATGTACATTCAAAAGGCTACGATTTTTTGGCACCCACCTAGGGTTGTGGAAAAACCCAAGCTTCTCGTGAGGTTCTGGTTTTTACATGAATAAAGATGAGGAACTGCTTGTTCCGGTCGGATTGTGACAAGTCAATTCCCAGAATTTAGGCCACTCACGGCGTCTAGGCCGGCAGCTGGAGCAAGCAATGCGTGATCCTCTTGAGCGAGTGTGAGACCCATTCCTTCGTCAATGCTCGTGCAAGCTATAGGCTTTCTCCATTCAATGGGAACTGTTTCTCCTTGTTTGTTCCTAAGAGAAGAGTGTACGAGAAAACGGACCCGCTTTACTTAAGCCCGTCCGTACCCTTTGTACCTAAAAAGACATGGAGTCAGGCGAACAATCCAGCCTTAAGATATAAGTATGAAGTGTGCCACATCGAGGTGTTCGGGCAGTGTACCATACCATTGTACAACCTCAAGAACGTGCCTGTGGTTTCTCGATGGTTGTAAACATTGAAAACACGTCGACCTTCCAACTGATCCGGGGACAAGATCGCTTTTGTGGTTGGCCAGAAACACTTGATCCAACGCTCTCGATGTCGGTGGTGCAACTGTGCCCCACATTTTTCAAGGGTCCTTGTTGTTGCACCTTACTTCCAAAGCACCATCTAAGCCTGGATTAGTTGGGACATTTAGTTAGGGAGGAACCTAATCTCACATGAGACTTACATCATGCTGTTTTGCATTCTGTGGGGGACAAGGACTCGAGGGGTAACTTTCACCAGCCTGGTGCATGCCCTGAAGGGTCACACATTACACAATGAATTATGAAAGCCAAAACCGCAGTCTCTTTGTGTAGTGGCAAGCTTCTGGCAAAAATCTGGCTACCCCCAGTAGACACTCACACTCCACCAAAGCACCACGATGCAATGAGTTGGACATGTTTTCAGACATCCCACTTGAAATGGCAGTGGGCGGTTTGGAGGCTTACCTAGACCCCGAGTTAGTCATTAAATTGATGCATTTAGAGGGGTAGTAATTTCCTCCAGGCTTGACCCTTCATTCTTTATCCTTCCACCATCTCTCACGTCCGTGCATTCCACTCCATTCACGTCGTTTTTTAGGTCCAGGATCACTTACTTTCTCTCCTTCTGCAATATCTCATGCGATCTCGCCTCTTGGTATCATTCACTCCGCATGATTCAAGTGACACCTTCATAGATTTGTTTTTCAATCCTGGAAGACATACATACCAACGCATGCAAAAAGCGTATATCCATAACAATGAGTTAGTCAATACACGTGTATGGGTACGGTGTAATTAGAACTGCCATCATCAGGCTCACGAGGTGGTGTTCTTATCCTCACTAGGTTTGGCGTTGTTTAACTAAGCTCTCCACGTCGGGAACAAACGTTAAACAATTATTCAGCTTGGGCAGTTAAGTCATGAAGTGGTGCATGCGGGCGTTTAAACAACGATCTAACTATCGAGTCCACACTTGTTTAAACAAATGGGGGCGTTGCATGCGGCGTCTTTTCTACGTCGGTGCTGAACACAAAGCTCCAACATAGCATCGTGCCTAATGTATTGTTTTTTCGCAGATTTCTTGCAAATATATGGTTTCCACTACATTGCACGACTTTGTTTGAATGCAAGCCATGTCCAGAGAGACCAAATTCCATGCTTGGCTCTTGCATTGGCCATTTGCGCATATGAATCCATCTAAACGTACAGCCCCGCATTATACTCGCATTGTCTTTGTTATATGTCGCTCATGGTCTTGGCAATCACTAAAAAACAATCCCCAGTTTAAGCATACTTAAACCTGTCGTTTAAAGTTGTTTAATCCCCCAAATGAAATACCTTTGACCGACTTGTTAGATTGCATTGCAGCTCCCAGCTATTGCGCAGTACCATGTGGGATCACTGTTGCATCGAAAATCGGGGAGCTTAATTGCCATTCTGGAATCAACACCGCCGCTTCCGTACATGGAAACAAATATTTCCCATTTCGACAATAGTTAATGTGCAAAAATATCATTGACAGAAATAAATGCCATTTCTAATTGGTAAACATCGGGCTTTTGCAGTGGACGCCATACTCGTCGCTGCTTTTCCCATCCACGTCAACCACCACCCTGACGGCAAAAGGCGTATGAACATACTTGTCGCAGTCGTATGCCAGAGATGAATATTCTACCGAGTTAAAATATCCCGGTTTTACAGCCGGCAACTGGTGGATCCTGGTAACTACTTTCACTTTCACGACGGTAACTAAACAACGCAATATACCCATATTTTATTGTTTTTGGCCATGTGAGCATGGTAACTTCAACGGTTTTACTGGGCCGTCGGGCTTTTACCGTCACTCCCGAGGCATTTACTGCCGCCTCCTCCTGCATTGATGGCAATGGCAGAGGCGTCACGGCGAGTCGGGCGTAGACACGTGCCAGGGGAACAAGTCGCATGGTTGACCCACATGCGTTCATGAGAAGATGGCAGAATATTCACCAAAATGCGGTGGAATATACACGTATCTCATCCAAAGGCAATTTGAGACGTCGAGAACACGTCTATTGCTGGCCCTACAATCGCTTATCTTGTATCCCACTGCAGGAGCATTGTCTCAGATAAAAATGTCCCGGATCTATAAGTTCCTTGTACAAATACACCCTCGCATTAAAATACGCTCCCAATATGCATATTCAATAAAATAATCAAAAAATACGATCCTGAATATACGGTGAAACCAAAAAGGTAGAAGAATGTGGTCAAACACAAAACACACCCAGGTGGGCTCGCACATTGTTTCCCCATTGTTTGCAGCGGCCGCTGTTGTTGCCCATCACTCTGGACCTTTTTGTGTGGCTTAGTTTACATGCTTCGAGGATACTCTACGGTGCTAAAATACAGTACATGAGACACATATCGCCTGATAGAACTCTTTTTGTATTAGTAGAGAATCGGATACCCCGTTATATAATAAACCATGTGTGATTATTCAATCCAAAACAATAGTGTTGTATCAAGTAAATTTTTCTAACACGAGAAACGAGGAAGGTGAATGTCCATGAGCACCACATTGTGGCCATGATTGATAGATAAATAAATAAATTTAACGTCGTGGTTTTACCTTCCATAGACAGGGATCATGAAAGCTCATGTAAATAAAATTTAAACGTCGTGGTTTTACCTTCCAAGGGTCAGTACATACGTCTACCCTACCACGGGAACTTAGACATATCGATTTTCTTAACGTCAATTCACAAAATAGTTAGATTATTTAATCAGCATGCTAAACTCGAACTTAGTTACAACAATTTTGACTATTAAAAATTATAAATAGTTATTGACAGTGGTAACCACTCGTGGTTAAAAACCTTCGTGGCAGGTTACTTGGGGCCCAAGCAAACGGGATCTGTATTACGAACCACCGCGCGGTGGTACGGAGCGCCGCATGTCCCAATTAAAGTTCCCGAGCGGCCATAGCCAAAGCTTCTCCCCACCCCTTTTTTTTTTTGCACCCCGCATTGAAGCTCAGGCGTATAGAGAGGAGCGGCCTTTTTTGGAGTTTGTTTCTTTTTAATCCTCCTTGGCGGTCAAAAAAAAAAATTTTCTGAGAGAGAGAGTGGAGGAGGCGAGCGAGATCTGGGGGATGTGTTGAATCCCTTGCTCACAAAACACACATCAATCACACAGAGAGAGGAGCACCGCAGCAGCAGTTTGTGTTGCTGCTGCATCCAATAGAAGCAGAAATACCCAACTTTTTTGAGTGTTTTTTTGGTTCTTGAGAGAGATTGTGTGTTCTTCTGGAGACGATTGCCGCAGAGCACTGTTCAGGGCGAGAAAAAGAGGGCGAGGTCGAGTGAGGTTTTGGGGTTTAGGCCCTCTCTGCACGAGCAAGGGGGTTCGCGCCATCCCTTGTTCTTTCGTGTGCTTCTTCTTCGTGGGAGAGAGGGCATTTGCATCTTTGACACTGTGTGAGAGCTGAACTCCATGCCTCTTCTTTCTTCAGCGGCATCTGCAGTAGTGTTCCACTGCTGTTTGCAAATCCCCGCTTCGTGTTCCACTGCTCGATCCAAGCAACAACAACAACAACATCTGCCGCAGCCTCAGCAGTGCGTCGTCCTCAACATCCCTTTCTTCGCAGTCTACGCACGACACTTCAGATCGACGCACATCTTCAACAGTCGCCCCTTCTCTACCCCAAGGTATGCATGCGTTCTTCCCTTAAACCCGCTTAAACCACGCTTAAACCCAAGATTCCGCATTATTCCCCACGCATGCCTGTGTTTTTCTTGCCTCTGGTGCGATCCACGTGGTATCTTTTTTCTCTTCGCACGAAATATCCTTCGCTAATTACCACATTTAGCGGCATTTAGTTATAACGCTCATTTTAACGCCGTTTTGTTAATTCCAGGGGAAGGCCGTAGTTAAAACGTAGGACATTTTTGAAGATTCCTTCAACTAGGAACAAGATTCCTTCAACTAGGAACAGAGATGCCAGGACCCAACATGCAACTATTGCGCAAGGACGTTACCACGACCACAACCACGACGGGGCTCAAGAGGGTTACCACGACGGCTACCAAGACCTCAACCGGCCTCAAGATGGTAGCCAAGAAGGTGCCAACCCCTTACCATGACGTCGTCGAGGAGGACGACGACGACGTACTATACGGACCACCCAAGAAACTGCGAGTCATATGCGCCGAGCCGGACTCGGACGCGACGGACCTCTCGAGCGACGAGGAGGACAGCAACAGCAACACGAGGAGCAGATTCGTCAAGTGCAGCTTGAACACCTTTCATTCGGACACGAGCGACGACGACGAGGAGGACGAGGTCGGGCTCGTGTCTGCCGGATTGCCCGTGAGCGCGCTTCCGGCTCATCACAAAGGTATCATGTTTACCGGCTCGTTCGCCCGACATGCATTCGGCCACCTCGAGGACGTCGTCGGGCCGGAAGTTCGCGGGCACGAGGATGCATTGCCCCAAGTGACGGCCACTGTCGTTGAGGCCAAGAGGGTTGTGCCGGTTGGATCTAAGAACGCGAGCGCGCTGCTGCAGAAGCAGAAGATGATCCAGCAGCAGAAGTTGTTGCTGCAGCAGCAGAAGCAGAAGCAGATCCAGCAGCAGAAGATGCAGCTGCTCAAGCAGCAGCAGGAGCAGCAGCAACAGCAGCAGCAGCCGCCGTCGCTGAAGAAGCCCGTGAGGAACAAGGGCAAGTCGAAGTATCGCGGTGTGCGGCAGCGGCCGTGGGGGAAATGGGCAGCCGAGATCAGGGACCCCGTGGTCGGCAACCGCAAGTGGCTCGGCACGTTTGATACCGCTGAGGAGGCGGCGCTCGCGTATGATCGAGCTGCGATCATGTTCCGCAAGGAGCACGCTCAGACCAATTTCCTCAAGCACGACGAGGCTTCCACTTCGGAGGCTCCGGCTACCACCTCGGCTCGTGCCCCGGCTCCGGTTCTTGGTAAAAGGTCCGCCTTTTCTCGGGCTGCTGCTCCGAGCTCGGCCTCGACCTCGGGGTCGGCCTCTGCCTCGGCCTCGGCTCCCATGTGTGTCATGAATTGCTCGTTCAATCTCGAGGCGAGCAAGGAGGACGCTGATGATCACAAGGAAGATGTGGAGGACGACGTCGTGCCGCCTGTGAGCACCCTGATCTCTTATGACGAAGACGACGAGGAGGACGCCGAGGAGCTCGAGACTGAGACGGAGACGGTCAAGGCGGTGTCGGAGTCGGAGTCGGAACCGACTGCCATCAAGCCGGACGCTCCCAGTCCGAGCTCGGTGCTCGTACGGAACCTCGACCTCGACGACGGTAAGTTCCCGGACATCTCCGGTGACGACGACTCGTGGCTGTCGGACGACGAGTTCGACTTCGATCTTCAAACCGACGGCACAAGCAGCAGCAACGTGCAGATGGAGCTCTTCCCGCTGGACGTTTACGACGATAACATGGTTGCCGGCGGCGTCTCGGAGGCCGAGGTGGTGGAGATGTTGAACGGGTTCTTTAAGGGGAACACCGAGGACCTTCAAGAGGACGAGGAGGAGCCCGAGATCGGAATGGACTTCCTTGACGGACTCGAAGGGTTCGACGACGATGCTCCTTATGGGAACTTGAACGACATCTTCAACCTTCCCAACCAGATCGTGCAACAGGAGCTGATGATGCTGGGTTAGGGTTAAGGAGGAGCTCTTTGAGCAAGTGCTGCGAGGAGAGGTGGTAATTTGCTTGATGTAGAGGCGGGTTTGTAGAGAGGGTTTTGCTACTAAGTCACCGGTGTATAGGAATTTTTCCCAAGGTTTTCCAAGGATCTAGAAACATTTCAGGCTGGCTGCGGGATGGTTTAGTTTTTGAGATGTGAGTATCCAGGAGGGGCCTCTTCTCAACTTGAAGTTTGAGGCCCACGAATCCATGTCGAACGTTTGAGCTTAACTATTTATGAGTTTTTGAAATATTCGTTTTTCGTGTGTTTTTCCTTTCGCTTAAGGACACCAACGTATAAAGATGCACATAAACTCTTAATTTGAATCGGACCCATAATATAACATGGATTAGTGCTTGTAGGATTATCGACAATCCTACTATGGCCTTAGTATTGGATATGATTATGGACAGGCCTACTATGGCCTTTAGTTGGTCTATTCATTCATATTCATCCGAAATAATGGAATATGCATGCAAAATGTCGAGGCATGCATATCCCATTATCCGCATAGATAGATGCAAGTTATTCGATCATAATTTTCTCTTTACTTTATAAACATTTTTATCTGAGTGACACCAGTTTGTATAACAGTGGCAACTCCCTCACGCACCAAATAGAATCTTGGATAATGATTTCATACTATTTCATACATCAAATTGAAACATTAAACTTAAAACACTATAAACACGGTGTTCTAGAAAAAATGCCCAGTTTGAGAGATTACCGGACCGAGCCTGTTTTCTCGAGATTTGAGTTGTTGATCATGGGAGATGAATGCAGAGGGAAGCAGCCTTTTGATGTGATCAAGCAACTACTCGACCCATCTTCGTCTGAAGTTGATGGTTGAGACCACTTAAATAGTAGTAGTAACACCATTGATGGAACTAGCATCTTCCCGGGACAAACATTATACTAAGCAGCCACTGCAACGTCTCAGGGGTATCCTATACAACAAGGCATTTTGTATTTGCAAGACATGGATCGTGGTCATGGTCATGGTTAATAGTATACACTTGGCAGCTTTTGTCAAAACGCTGGCGTTAACATATTCACTTTTTGGCCTTAGAAAACCTGAGGCATCGGTATTTTTCACCATTGACTGTAATCTCTAAGGCACCGTCCTGGTTGTCTTGCGAGGTTGCAGTCCCCATCAATACACTCTTCTCTTTTTCAAGGTTTTCCCTTTCGATCTTCAACCTGGCTTCTTGTTTAGCTACTTCAGCCTGGAAAATAAAAGATAAATACGAAAACTACAATAAGTAAATACCTCTCGCCGTGACAAGTCGGCTTTCCATGCGGCCTCTCTTTCAGCGACTTCTCGTTCCCGTTCTTCCAAGTAACTTTGCATTTCCCGCTCTTTCATTATCCGATCGCGCATGTCTGCTTCAAGAGCTTCTTTCAGCTGCCGCACGAAGTTTTCCACAACGGCTTTGATGCGAAGTGACATTGTGAACGCGCGATCCCAACCTTGCGAGCTTCCTGGTGCGAGTTCCGTCAGAAAAACGGAGACCTGATGCGTGGTATCAGCGTACCATAAAAGGTGGCAAATTGAACTACGACGTACGCGCATTCACCATCGGCTGATGTTCCCCTGCTCACGAACCCTAAATTTTTTGTGGTGGTAATAAATCTGACGTGGTGTATGATTGTGCCCTATTAACGCCATGTCAGCAAAGGCTGCAGTCCTGCCACGTCGGCGGGAATTTAGGGCTAAAAGTATCACCTTGCAGCTCAAAAGATGTGAATTGCTCAACCACCACCGGACCGCGATCCCCGCCAGTACAAACCTGGGTTTTACATTTTTCTAGACACTTTCTGAATATGTACAGAAGCCTCAAAATGAAACGCAAAAGTTGCGATTGTGCAAGTGCAAATTCAGGCATGAGACTGCCAGGGTGCTTGCGTCGAGGGGTGCACCCGTTATTCTTGCGTGCAGGAATATAGATTCGGCAGGTGCTGCGAAAGCGTCAATTGTCGAGCGAATACCAAAAGCACAAGTCATTTCTTGTCTTCGGTGATCAAATGTGAGTCCCTCGATTTCTTATGTAAGTCAATCCGTTCAACTCTTATGTCCCGTCTTATGTACGGACAGATTTCGGCGGCTCACTGAAGACAACCTGGAAACTCGCAATGCGACTTTGGAAACTCAGGGGCGTGTGGAAGAATATATAAAACAAAAAAAAGACTTCGGAAGTTTACAGGTGAGGCAAGAAATTGAGCTCTTTTTTCTTTTCTCCCGCTCCCACAATTCGATCGAAAACTCCATTATCGAACTTGTGCGTCCACGGACGAGCACAAATCTCTCAAGGATATGAACAAACCCTACCTCTGATCTACTGCGTATGAACGAACTCATTCAAAGCTTCCCGTTAAGCAGCAGAAATGAAAATGACACCACAAGATTCCAATATCAATCAGGATGTATGTGAATTGCACGCCTAGGTCGCTCAGACAAAAATTTAACAAGACAATTAGTTGGCAGAATCCTGGCATGCCACGTCGGCGGGAATTTAGGGCTCGTCGCGACTCTTCGCGGGGTTTGTATTGGCGGGGATCGCGGCGTGCTAGAGTCCGGTGGTGGTTGAGAAATTCACGTGTCGTCATCGCATTTTTTAGGTAAGGACATCACTGGCGCTGATGAAAGTAGGCACATTTCCTGCAGGTAGTATTTAATAAAATTCCAAAATGTCGTCTACGATCACA
Organism: Selaginella kraussiana; assembly: GCA_001021135.1. Classification (NCBI taxonomy): domain Eukaryota; kingdom Viridiplantae; phylum Streptophyta; class Lycopodiopsida; order Selaginellales; family Selaginellaceae; genus Selaginella; species Selaginella kraussiana. The sequence continues at coordinate 12,417 of LDJE01098945.1, forward strand.
ATTACAAAGGTGATACTTTTATGACTCTGAACTTTGGGTTTTACATTTTTCTGGATCTTTCACACTTTCTGACACATTGATTATGTTTTCAAAGCACAGGATCAAGAAGAAACCTCAAAACGAAACGCGAATGTAAAATCTTCTACTAACAGCAATGGAAATGCAAAACCCCACCCAAAGACTTGCATGTGTGCGGTTTGCACCTGCGGCCTCCACCGATGCCCACCCAGAGAGAACTTTAAGTATGACCCAAAGATCAAGAGTGAGTACGGCGAGAAATACCCCAGTTGGCCTATACCCATCAACGCACCGTATAAACCCCCACCTCCGAAACATGAACTTAAACACATGGAAGATGATACCACGTACAAGGTAGACTATGGAGCAAAGGAGCTCCCTCCAAAGTTTACACGAGTAAGAAACGATAAGACGTTAGACGATTGCCTACCATCTGGCAAATACACGGGTGCTAAGTCGGAATATGGCGATCACTACGTTGGATTCGAAATTAAGCCAAGGGACCCGATAAAACCCCGACCTGTCGTAAGGAGCCCGGTCAAATTCGAAGGTGCGAGTTCCATGAGGACGGACTACAAGGAATGGCCGAATAGCCAGCGTTTATTACTCAAGCCTCCGTCTCAGGCGCTTGAATCCGGAGAGTTCTACGGGAACACTACGTATAAAGTCAACTTTTGGGACAAGTCGAAGGAGCAGGACCGTTCTACGCTGAATAGGGTTGAACGACAGACGCCGAAGGTAAACACGGCCAAGTTCTACGACGAGACAACGTATGGGGTTGGATACACTCCAAAACAATGTATCAAGGTTCCGCCGGTAAGGTATCCTGGGAACTTGGGGCCAACTGGTGAACGTTTTGAGGGTGATACTACGTATTCTACAAACTTCAAGGACTGGAAGGTGCAGCCACTTCGAGGACCTCCGATGAGCAATGCGATCAAAGGCACACCCACGAGATTCGAAGGTGACACCACGTATCACACAGACTACACTGCCAAGCCCAAGCCCGACATCTGCCCTGTGCTAACAAGGCCAAAGCCCAGTAATATCGTCGATAATCACCTATGCTACTGAGAGACTGAGACAGCTTCTGATGGCAGTTAACAGTAGCAGAATGCTCAGCTGAAGAATGGTTGTTATAATATTGAAGTTAATATCTAAAAGCAGCGTTCTTTGGAATTTGGTATTACCTTGACTGTATTGTGTGGTATAGGATTCGTATGAAAATCAACAGACACTGACACACTGACAGTGTGCGTTTTCGATTTGGAAACTACTTCGAGTTCGTGGTTTCCAACAGATTCTGGGCCTCCTTGTGTCCGGCAAAGGTGTGGAATATATCGTAACAGGAAGCAATCCAGATTGGGAGACATGACGCTGCAATTTGCCGGATAGAGGGCCCGTTTACAGGGATTTCATTCCAGAAAGCGTGCGTTTTTAGACTTCGTGTTTGTCAACATATTCGGGATGTAAAAGGTGGTTACAGGGGTCATAGATCTCTTCTAGCACGTTCAGCTTCGGTTATATACGGACTTTGTTTCAGCACGAGTGTAGATAACGATGATAGTCATTCAGGCATGCGTTTCAACTTCCTGTTTCTCACCATTATGAGACCATTCCAGTGACCAAGTAATGGTCGATGGTAACAGGCACGGGACGCAGGGGGTGCTACTAGGTAGCCTCTTAGATTCAGGCGCTGACAATACTAGTAACTTGGATTTCAACACCAGCAGTGTGCATGCAAGGCTTTCATGTTCTTGCTTCTGAAAAAGCCTGTGCCTGCGTAGCCAAATGGACCACGACACAGGGATCGAATTGAATTGTGCCTGGGAAATGAACGTTGCAGCACCTTGATGACCTTGATGAAGCATGAAAGCCTGGAAAAACTGGTCCCGAAGTCCATCACTGTCGGAATTTTATGGCTCACCTGGTGCTGAAGGTGGTGGTCATTAACATGGCAGCGACATATATTCATGAAACTTCTCACGTGAAGCTTGCAGCCTCATATTCATATTCGCACAATTTCAGCTGAAATTATGGAGATTAGTCAATCCGGAACGACTTCACCTACTTCCATGACAACTCGTCAACTCTCGTCAAATACCGAATATAAAAGTTGACAAAGGAAGTGAACGTTTGGGCCAAGTACTGTGGAGAGTTGATATAGTTCATGTTCAAAGCACGTAAAGGATCTCGGGAAAGTCATCTCGGAGGGCTGGTCGGGTCCAGAAGGACCAGAATGGAAAGCCCGCCATCGATCTCAACGATGTGGGAGCTGTGTTCCTTGAAGCTGAGACCGATGGAGCCTTCTGAGATGTCAATGTCTTTCGAGCCCGGTGCTTCTAGATCGAAGCACTCCCGAACTTCTCGCTCAAGTAAGTCCAAATATCTGATTGAGGATCACTGTAGATATTTGATACAATCTTCCTGATTAGTGGGTTAATGTGATTCTGCCGATTTTGTGGGTAGTGGGTTAATTAAGTAATTTGTCTTGTTTAAGAGATTTTCTGGTTTGTCGTCTCTACAACATTTTTTGTCCAGACAATTGTATTTCAACAGTTACTCACTAGTTAACGTGATTCTGCCGATTTTGTGGGTAGTGGGTTATTTAAGCAAGTTGTCTTGTTTAAGAGATTTTCTGGTTAGTCGGTGATTTGTCGTCTCTACAATATAGTTTGTCCGCTTGATAGTAATTAGTGTGTCATTTAACTGTTTTACCAAATGAGAAAGGCAGCACCAAAGTCGGCTGGTGAGTCTCCCGGTTGAGGCTGCGAACATGTTGTGAAGCTGTGGACATAGCCTGTGTGAACCACAAAAGTTGCAAAGAACGCTGGAAACAGTGCAATTGAAACTCCAGAGCGACTGCTTCTGAGATTCCGAATTAACTGCGTGTATCTCCAAGGTCAGCAGCTATGTTATGAAGAAACTTATCGACTTTCTCAAGTGAATGTTTTTCAAAGGAAGGTGGCGCCACATGTCCTTCCACGCTTGTGAGTTTGACAAGCCACTTTTAAAAGTCGCTCGGAGTCCCGCTCGGAGTATCGTGGAGTCAAAAACTCAAGTTTTGGTTGCTGCAAGTGGACGTAATAGGCTGGTCCCATGATTACTTCAGCAACGTAAATCCCATGGTTGCAATGAGACCATTGTATAGGAACTCCTCGACAACTCTCCAACCTTCGCTTTGGATTTCAAATTTCCATGGAGATGATAGATACGTTCGGCTGTAAGTTCCGTGGAACTTCAGCAAAAGGTGCTCGTACATGTGCTGAGCAGGAATTGAAGTTTGAGTTGTTTTTTTAATTGAAGTTTGAGCTTGGCTTGGGGTATGAAACTCTGGTGGGTCTGTTTGAAGCTATCCTCATTATGTTGCTTTCTTACATCAAGGACGGCAGTATCGCTTGAGCCGGACATGGAAGGCTGTTTTCCATGTTAAAACTTTTTTTTAATGTTAAAAACTTTCAAACCACTTTGTGTCATTTGTCGTTCATTCCGTCGGAGCCCGAGCTCTACATATTTTCTACGCCGGCTTTCCTCGATCGAAGGGTCCGTCTCAGAGATCCTTGTTCGATGTACACTCAAAACAACGTTCTCGAGAACGCTGATCCCCACCCCACGTTGGGTATTTTCTATATTCCACGTCTCAGTGTTCCTACAAGGTGTCAACTATATCTCTTCGCTATTATTGAACTTTCTTCGGAGAGCACAGCATCCAAATACTTCATGGACCTCTCAAAAATTTAGCGAACAGCTAGATCGATTTGTTTTCGATTGTTTAAAAATATAAAAGCTTAAAACTCAAGTGCTTATTATTCTTGAGTTCAAGAACTCGGGTCGGTCGAGAAGCGTTGAAATTTCGTCAGACAAAGATAAGCCAGAGACACCCGCCCACTTGGCTGGAGAAATGTCTACCCTCGGAGTGGATTTGTATCTCCGTTGGCGACCACGTTTCACGTATATTCCCTATAGAAAGTGGGGATATTCTCACCTCGGACGGTGGCTGCCGTGTCTCAATCGGCAGGTTGACTTGTTCCAAATACGAGCAAAAGCACTGGAGACAGCAGGAATGCGGGGTGTGTAGATCGATGGCGAGCTCCAATACGCGAGTCTTGTGTGAGTGACACTCGCATCTCTCGTCATTTCAGCAACATCCACAACTACTTTAGGCCAAAAGACCTCTCTTATCCTCGTATTCATTCACGAGTGCTACTTTCCAGATAGAGGGATAGATCTACGCCCAAGTTTTGAGAAGTTTCGAGTTTCCATATAGTTCAAAATTTTTGAACTTTGTAATTGATCCCTTAAAAGGATGTCGAGCAGCGGCAACAGCAGGTGTATGAGTTCAGAGTGTACTCCTCCACAGCTCAAGTTGTACCAGACTTTCATCTTTGCCACCCCAATTCTCTTCACTCTCGTGCTCTTGCTACTCTTCTGCTTGCTTTATCTTCGACGCCGCCGCAACGCCGCCGCTGTCAACCAGATTCGGGCTCAATTCTTCGCGCGTGGATTGTTTGCTTCGGTAAAGTCCCCTTATCTCACTTTCTTTACGTTTTTTCCGGTTTCAGACCCACGACCATGGATTGAACAAGTCTTTCCGTGACAACTTGCCTACCATCACATTTGACGAGAAGTTTTCGTCGGCCAGAGGAGATACCCAGTAAGTTCATCTATAGAAAACGGATGGTTTTTGGGGGGTCCAAGTATTGAGAGTTTGTTTATACGTGATAGATGTGCAGTTTGTCTTGGAGATTACCAGTTGAACGACAAGTTGTTGCAACTTCCTACATGCGGGCATGCATTCCATTTGGAATGTATAGATGAATGGCTTGCGAGCAACTCTACTTGCCCAATCTGTCGAACTTCGCTTCTTCAGAGTGGTAAGATCGTGCCAGTGACAGCCTCACCGCAAGTTGAGCTTCAACTTCAAGATCAACATCATCAACAACAACGTTACCAACCTCAACCTCAACTTCAACAGCAACATCAGCATGAGCAGTCCATTGCTCCGCAAGCAAGGGCGTCATCTTTTCGAGAACAGGAACAGGAACATCAACAACAACTACAAGAGCATCACGTTGTGCAGATTGAGAGATAGCTGGCCGGCCGGCTTTTCCTTAAAAGAAAATCGAGGCTTTTTTCCCATGTTTGTCCGGAATAAGTACATAGAGCCTATGGAACATGCAGGGAAACGACGGATGGTAGCCTAAGGAATAGTTGGAGATCTACAGAAGTACCTTCCACCTTTTCGTGCGTTTTCTGGTGAACTACTCTGGGTATCATATCGTAGTGTGTATCATATCCGCGGCAACGGCAGACTTATTGTGCTGAAATTTCAGTTCAGAAGTTTGGATGTCCTGGAATGGTGAGATGAACGAAAAAAAAAAATCGTTGCAAAGCTGGCTTGTATCATTCTTAATTAGCTTCCGTTTTTGTTTGCAAACAAACAAGATATTGTTTATACAACGACCAAAAGCATTTTCATCGTTTCAAAGAAAATGAGAAGAAACTCCAAGTCACTATTTTGATTGTCACTTTTTATATCCACAAATTTGTGCTTAGATAGATAATATATTTAATTAATTTCTCAATTTTCTTTCGTCCTACAACCACGTATCTGCCGCATGTACACCATAAAAAGGTACAACTGTCTTCACGTGTTTGAGTACAAGAAGGTGCAAGATGAACACAATTTCTCGTCCTACACATGGAGAATTGTGGTGGTATTGGGCGTAGTTTCTACGTGCCATTGCACATACGGAATGCACTTTTTGGAGCATTATTTATTATTTTTGTTTAGTTTAGTATCATGGCGTTAAATGTTATATATATATATATATATTCAATCAATATTATGTAATGTATGCGTTATGAATTTCTGATTAAATATGTAACATGATCATAGTATTCTCCACGCATTTATGGATAAACTAGAACCAAGTAGCGTGTCAAATATGTATGGGGGAACCAGGTAAGTCCTTTTTGTAATTGAGT
>LDJE01098996.1:0-13053 GCA_001021135.1 Selaginella kraussiana
AAAACTCTATAAACCTGATAATCCTAGCTATGTAGTCGGTTAACATGATACATTCTCAGATGAATAATAAATTTCATTCACTGAACAGCGTTCACTTGAGTCCATTCTCCATCGACAGACTCCTTCCACAGAGAGGCACTATTGGTAGAGTCGGAGACAGCAAGAATGTTGCCAGTGAGCGACCAGCTGACTCTCCAGACGGGCGCCTTGAAGTCCTTGAGAAGCTGTCCCGACCACTGGTCGCCATCCTTGATCTGAGTCCAGATGACGACCGTACCATCTTGGGACGCACTCGCAATGGTGTTCTTGGGAAGGCCAAGGTTGGGAGCCCATGCTACGTCCCTCACCCAGTCGGTGTGCCTCGACAGCGGTGGGAAGCAATCCATCTTCCAGTGACCATCAGCCAGCTTCCACACCTTGACGGTGTTATCACAACCGCCACTCGCCAGCTTATGCACCAACGTCCCACCAGTAGCGTCACCCAGGAGTGAACCAGGTGCGGCCGCGGGCGACCATGAAACGGACGTAACACCAATGTCGTGCGCCTGCTGGATCTTGGCTACGTCCCACGAACCATCCAACTTGTTGGTGAGTATGGAGATTGTACCATCCGAAGATCCGCACGCAAGGCACAGCCCCAGTTCGTGTGGCGCAAAGGCGATGCTGTTCACGGACGCTTCGTGATCGCTGAAGACGAACGCCTGAGTCCATTGGTTTTCTGGGCCTGTAGGCAAATTCATCTGAGCAAACTACTCTAGTAAATGGATGGATCGAGACGTACCTTCCTTCCAGATGATCACTTTGCGGTCGTAAGAGCAAGAAGCGAGCACAGATCCGAACTTGGGGTGGCCCCAGGCGAGCTGCCAGACGGGGCCATCATGCCCGCTGAGGGTGGCCAGCAGCGTCATGCCGCCACCGCTCGGGACCGAGAAAACCCGGATGGTGCGATCCGAAGAGCAAGTTGCAAGGCGCTTACCATAGTAATCCATCTGCGCATCGTGTACCACGTCCCGGTGTCCGGATTCCAGTGTTTGCGAAGCGCCCTGCTCCACCGGCGGCGGCGCCATGTTGGAAAACCCTAATGCACAGTTTAGAGCCCCTCTTGATCTATGGCCTGAACAATCGCTCCACACAAGTTTTGGTGACGAGAGGCACTAAACTCTTGTGATCTAGGTTTAGTTAGCGAATGGTAAAAGTAAACCACATTTATTTTAACAATTCTACTTGTTAGGGCTTTGACCGGATGTGTCAGGGTTCAAATCCCTGAATGGTCCCCAACAATGTGGGGAGCACATTGCCCAAAGACAGGGTATGTCTGATGGCCCAGGACGTTAAACTATTATATATTCAAATTCGATAAACCCGAATTAAACTATCAACCATCAGTAGCCTATCCTTTTATTAGTAATTATTACACATTCAAATTCCTCAATTTCTGGAGCACCTCCAACAGTTCTTCGTCATTCTTCGACTCGCTAGCTAGGTATTGAGGTACAACAATGACTTTGTCCTTGTGTTCGTCCTTGTATCGTGATTCAGTGTCATCGACCACCACAACACTCTCCAATGGTCGCCCAAGCTTGCACAAGTCCTTCTTGGTGTTGATAAGATGCTGCTCATACAACCTGTGGGAGATAAACTTACGACCCGGGTCAAGAACATTGTCAACCACCTCATCTGCATACTGCTGCCATGATGCAGTCAGTCCACAAGACAACTTCATAAACTTTGGCGACCTCACTCAGAAAAGCATCCACCCCAGGCCTCTTGGACACGTGATGAACAGTCTTAATCTCGTTGGTAAACACCCTCGTACTGCTCACTAGGGTCTCATCCAAATCCACCACTAAAGTAGGCTTGCCACTGCCTGGTGGCAAATACGGTTCGCTAGGTTGGGTCCAGGGAGTATGCAGCAACACTTCCAACTTGATCATGCCAACAGGAGCATCCACCATAAGCTGCTGCTGCTGCTGCTGTACATTGAGTTTGTAAGATTGCTCCTTACCAAGCTGCAGACTTTGCAACATCCCTTGTCGTCTCAGACACTTGAAATGATCATTCAAATCTGGGCTAGCCAAGTCGATCAGCACCTTCTCTAGAAACCTAAGTTGAGACACATCTTCATGTCTTCCATCAGGAAGGTACTTGGGTATGCAGATCTTATTGCCCAGAAAACTCGAATCTTGCTTGGTGGTTACCAGCACCAACCTGTCTAGTGATCGATCAAGCAGGCTTAGGTCTGATATCCTATGTGAGAAAACCTTCCCCAATACGTGATCAGCGACCAGTGCTTCTTCGGCTGAAGAAGCCCAAAGGATGAGCTCGTAATGCTTGGAAATGGTAGACAAAAACTCATCCACGCATGGCCTTTTGCCTACAAGAAGGGAGCCTTCCACCGTGATGCTGCAAGCAAGCGTGTGTTCCACGTCCAGTACTAAACTGGGTTTATCTGAGGTTGGGAACTGCGTGTGGTGGGCTGAGTTGCATACATTGTTGTCCAGGGGGAGCATCACATCGTAGTAGAAACATCTAGACCGAGTTTTAGGATCGAGCTTGGGACGCTCTTGAATAGTGAAGCACCTGCCATCTACATACCATAAGGGCTTTGATTCCTGCGAGGCTCTCTCCAGCCGCAACTTCTTGAAAGCTGAAGCAGTAGCCATCCCTCAATCCTAAAAGCCCTAAACCAACTTTTAAAGGAAAACCCTTTTTCCAAATGAGTATTTGTAACCTAATGTACAACTATACTAAAATGTGGGAAGTTCAGACATAAACAATTAAACTAGTACATTCCAGCGGATTTTTTTTCTTCATTTAAACATACCGAGTTCCAGTAGTAATGCCGGTTCTTTTAAGACGTGATGCCGCGCATATTATCCAAATAATCGCTAATGCGAGTTCTAAACAATTGTAGTGGGGCTGGTCGTCAAGACATCCACACCAGTCTCTGTAATGAGCAAGGTGTGCTCGAACTGTGCGGACAAGCTGCCATCAGCTGTGACAGCCGTCCAGTCGTCGTCCCACATAACATCGTCCGGCTTTCCCATCGTCAACATGGGCTCTGCCACATGATAAAGAAGCGTCATGTTCCAGAGAACCAACCCTAGTCATGTTAGTCTACCTATTGTGAAGGTTTGGCCGACTTGCATGCGACCCGGCTCATTATTCCCTGTAGTGAACCAAAAATCCAAAATGAACATCATATGCTAATAACTCACTGAAGTGTAGGATGGAAGGGGCACAATGAAACACTCGTCCGATACCATGCCCGACAAATCTCTTCACCGTGCTATACTTGTGCTTGTCCGCAATGTCGCTGCAAGCAGCAATCAATTTCATCAATCAATCAATCAATCATGTCAGAATGTCAGTCCATGAGGAAAACACTCAACTGGATAGTTTTGCCAATCTTGTTAAACTCCACACGCGGGCCGCAAATCTGAATGGCTTTTTCCAAACACTCACGGGTCACCTGCGAATTTCAATCCATGTGAATCGGTTAAACCCTACCAAGTAGTAGTTTACCTCCACTAGCTTCTGCGCCTCTGGAGCAACTTGACCACACAAGAAGGTAGCCGATGTATCACCGTGGTATCCCTGCGGTCACGGGTCTGAATCGGTTTCAAGGCAGGGACGTAGTACTCACATTCAAGTAGACAGTTACGTCGATATTAATGATATCTCCATCCTGCATACACTAGCAATCAGGTAGCGTAGACGTACGTAGTACGCACCTGCAGTGGCCGTGAGTCGGGTATCCCATGACAAATGCACTCGTTCACGGAGGTGCAAACGCTCTTTGGGAAACCACCGTAGCCGAGTGGTGACGGATATGCTCCGGCTTCGATAGTCATGGCATGGACCGCCTTGTCTATCTCATCTGTGGTTACTCCCGGCTGTGTACATTCATACAAAATTGGTTACGGAAAAATGTACGTAGTTACCTTGACAAGTGTTCCGGCAAAATCACGAACGCGTGCAGCAAGCTCACCAGCTGCTCGCATGCGTGCAATGCCCTCCTCGTCGTGTATCTGCGGCTGTCCCGAGAAGGGAGGTGCCGACGAGGTGCCAACGTACGGAGGTCTCTCAATGTGGCTCGGCACGGGCAACGTGGGTGACACCCTTCCCGGCCTCAACTTCGGGTGCTTGTGCATGGACGACTGTTTTTCCGATTCCCTGATCAGTCAAACAAATTAGTAATTAACTTTCTAAGTAAACCCACGTATAGACCCACCTCTTCTGCAGTAGCAATTCTCGAAAGCCAGACATCTTCTTTGCAAGGACACGCACGCTTCTGCATCTGGTGGTGTTAGTGCTAAAGCTGCAGCTGCTGGTGGTGGCGTTGCTGGTGGCAGACACGCCATAGCAGCACGCCATGAAAATGCCCTAACGTACAATCACATTAGGGCTCATGGGTTTTAGGGTTCTATTACTAATTCGTTGATATTTTCGAACTGAGATCTCACTGTTGTCATCGATATGAGATCTCCTGAAAGAGTGTATATATTGTGGTGCTTGTTTTTTTGCATTGATTAGATAGAACATTACATGCAACGGAAAGGAAGGGATGGAAAAACCAAGGAGAAAAAACATAAAAACATTCATTCATCAGAGCTCAGAGGCTCGGCCATGAAGTAGCTCAGAGCTGGCCGCAGTCAGCGATGGAGACGGGCTGCCTGGTCTTGCCGCTGGCGCTGCCCACCTTCTCGATCTTGGACACCACGTCCATACCCTCGACCACCTTGCCGAAGACGACGTGCTTGCCATCGAGCCATGGGGTAGCCACGGTGCAGAGGAAGAACTGGGAGCCGTTGGTGTGCGGGCCGGCGTTGGCCATGGAGAGCACGCCGGGGCCGGAGTGCTTCCTCTCGAAGTTCTCGTCGGCGAACTTCATGCCATAGATGGACTCACCGCCAGTGCCGTTTCCGGCAGTGAAGTCGCCGCCCTGGCACATGAACTGCGGGATGACGCGGTGGAACTTGGAGCCCTTGTAGGTGAGCGGCTTGCCGGAGCTGCCGACGCCCTTCTCGCCGGTGCAGAGCGCCCGAAAGTTCTCCGCCGTCTTGGGCGTGGTATCGGCGTAGAGCTCCATCACGATGCGGCCCGTGGGAGTACTGCCGATGCTGATGTCAAAGAAGACGCGAGGATTTGCCACTGCCATGACTCTTTTCGCCGCCGCCCCTAGAATTGTGATGAAACAACCTACACCCTGAATCGGATGGCAATTTCTACTACAGAGCCCCGTCAATCGGACGTTCCAGCTTTCTCCACGTGGACAGCACTCAATTATTCCGCGGCATATGCGCATATGCCGTATTTGGACTTTGACTTTGAGTTAACGACGGTTAAGACTGAGCTTAAGAAGTAACCCCCGTTTAGGCATGTTATGTTGAAGAACGTTTCACATTTCGAAGCTCGAAAGACATAATACGTTATATTTCATCCAGCCGGCGGCGGCGGCGACGGCGGCTTGGTCATGTTCTCGACGAGCTTGTCCACCGCCGCCTCAACGGCGTCTTGGCCGGAGACGAGCAGTCGGGCGATCACCTCGGGGTCGCGTTCGTTTCTCGCGAGCTCGAACTCCTGCCGGGCGCTCGCGCGAAGAACGTCCCGCCATGGCACGCCCTGCTCGTTGGGCCAAACGAACGCCCTACTCGCCCTCCATATGTCCCTGTACAGCGACAGCGCCTCCCGCCGAGTGCTCGTCAGCCGCCGATGCTCTACCTCGGGCTCGTCCTTGCGCCGCCTCGCCGGCTTGGCAAGGTGCTCATCCAGTAGCCCCTCCAGCGTGTCCGGCCCGTGGTGTGGCATCCCGCTGCATCCCCGCGCCGCTCCCGCCGCCGCCCTCAGACGCCTCGACGCAAGCGCCATTTCCTTATCTGTCGGGAATCCAGTGAAGTTGGGAGACGATCTCTCAGCCCTAGTTGACACTCCACTGACGTGGCATACCATCGTTCCATGGCGACGCTCGTTGTGATCGTCTTGCTGATGCTGTGCACGACGAGGAACGCGAAATGTGCAACAGTTAGCTTCAACAGGCGCTCCATTATCATTGATGGCCAGCCGAGGATGCTCATCTCCGGCTCGGTGCACTATCCTCGTGCTACACCACAGGTAAGTGACCACGTTACCTAGTACTACTAGGTTACCTTCGCAATAGATGTGGCCAGGGATCATAGACAAGGCCAAGACCGGTGGCATCGACACCATCGACACTTACGTTTTCTGGAACGGACATGAACCGGCACAAGGCAACGTAAGTTCCTTATAGACAATCATCTGAGCCAGCGGCGAATGCAGTATCACTTTGAAGGCCACTACAATTTGACGGGATTTCTGAAGCTTGTCCACCAAGCGGGCCTGTTCGTCATTCTCAGGATCGGACCTTATGTATGCGCCGAGTGGAACTTTGGGTGGGTGCATGCTGAAGGTTCGATTTTTCATTAAACCGGTTTTTTGGTTGTATGGCAGCGGTTTTCCTCCGTGGCTGCTAAGCCTTCCCGGCATGCGTTTCAGAACGGATAATGAACCATTCAAGGTAGCTACTTGCTTGTCCAGAGCTCAATATAAGCTTTTCATAGTTCAGAATGCGATGGAAGGTTTCGTCAGGAAAGTCGTGGAGATGCTGAAACAGGAGAAGCTGTTCGCACCTCAGGGTGGACCGATTATACTTGCTCAGGTACAACTTCAACCCCATTGAGTTTACTATACTGCCTGCTGGTTGTAGATCGAAAACGAGTACGGCAACATACAAGGCTCCTATGGAGCTGCCGGAAAGCGTTACATGATCTGGGCTTCCAAGTTGGCTATGCAGCTGGATGTCGGAATTCCGTGGGTGATGTGCCAACAGTCGGACGCTCCGGCGTACGTCGTAAGCATCAACTATACTGAGCGCCGCCTCGTACTTTCTTGTAGATTAATACGTGCAATGGGTACTATTGTGATGGATGGAAGCCCAACTCTCCCGACAAACCGAAAGTATGGACAGAAAACTGGAGTGGCTGGTTAGTATAGGAGACTATGTAGAGAGGTTCCTATTCATTGTGGCATTTCATTCGTCAGGTTTCAATCATGGGGGGAGCCTGTCCCTTACCGACCCATCGAAGATGTTGCATTTGCCGTAGCTCGCTTCTTCCAAAGAGGTGGAGTCATGCAGAACTATTATATGGTAAAATCCTACGATTTTCTTGATTGAAAAGATTTCACACTACTTTGTTCTGCTTTTTCCGATAGTATTTCGGTGGTACCAACTTTGGCCGGACATCCGGAGGTCCCTACATTACAACAAGCTATGACTACGATTCTCCAATTGATGAATTCGGTACTTTGCATTTTCTAGCCTTTATTCCATAGTCGGATCTCTCTTGCAGGACAACTCAGGCAACCCAAGTGGGGTCGTCTCAAGGAGCTACACGTTGCTCTGAAGCTATGCGAGCAAGCATTAACATCCTACGAACCACGCTACTTGTCTCTCGGCCCGATGCAGGAGGTAATAGATGATATTTCTTCTGATGTTTGTAAAGCTGACTTCCGAGTATAGGCCCATGTGTACGCGGATGGTGAACACATTCCACCAGCGAATGTATCCAGGCCCTGTGCAGCATTTCTGGCCAACATCAACTCTCGGTTCAGTGCCTCGGTACATTTCTACGGAAAGACCTACAAACTGCCTCCTTGGTCTGTCAGCATTCTCCCAGACTGTCGCAATGTGGCCTTCAATACGGCCAAGGTATGGTACCGGTTCTCATTTTGATACTGTTTCGCCGACACAGATTCGTAAAGGTGACCACCCAAACATCGCTAATGGAGATGACGACCTCCGAACAGCTACTGCAACAAGTTACGCCGACACTACGAGTTTGGGACTACTACTTAGAGCCCGTCGGAGCCTCCGGTGGCAATGTCATACGATCACGGGGACTTCTTGAACAAATCGCCGTTACAAATGACACCACCGACTACATGTGGTATACAGCCAGGTGCAGTTTTTTTTTTTTAACATCATGCTTGCTGGACCTGAACATTTCTGTAAACGTCAGGATGAATATCACTGCTGCAGATTTAGCGGGAGCAGAACCAGTTCTAACCATTTCAAAAATGCGAGATATGATACAAGTGTTCGTGAATGGAGAATTTGCAGGTGAGCATTTCGTTGCTTTTGTCATTTGGCATTTTGAAACGTATTTTATTTTGTCATTTGCAATTTTGAAGGCTATTTCACCACACTGGGAGCAGCTGGTCTTTACTCGACAGTGAGAACTCATATCAAACTGAAGGAAGGGATTAACGAGGTGTCCATTCTCTCCGAGACGGTCGGATTACAGGTTCGGATTGGCTGTCCATCCATCATATAATGTGGTTGAACCTGTAGAATTATGGTGCCTACTTTGATACTCAGGGAGCTGGCATTAATGGATCCTTGCTCTTACACGGTCTTGCAACAGGGACAATGGACTTGACATCGCAAGTGTGGATGCATCAGGTCTTTGCTTCTTACAAATTTTATACTTTTGAGCTGAACAGTCTTCCATTGCAGGCTGGATTGAAAGGCCAACAGCTTGGTCTTTGTTTTCAGAAACAATTTTCCTGGTCATCGGCCGTGCAAATCCCGTCAAAGCAGCCTTTGGTATGGTACAAGGTACGCTATGATTAAATGGTTAATCTTGTTTACTTACATTTCTTCGTTTTTCAGACATCGTTTGACTCGCCTCCCACCGAAGATCCGGTTGCAATAGACTTGGGAAGTATGCGGAAGGGCCAAGCTTGGATCAATGGGAACAGCATAGGAAGATACTGGCCCGACGTCTTGGCACATTCTCAAGGATGCTCCAAGAAATGTGATTATCGTGGTGCTTATTCTGCCTCCAAGTGCTACAGTGGTTGCGGGCAACCCTCTCAGCGATGGTTAATTAAATTCCATTCCTTAAGTAAAGCTGCCATCTTTTTGTACAGGTACCATATTCCACGCGATTGGCTGAAAGCCAGTGGTAACTCATTGGTGCTCTTTGAGGAGCTCGGTGGAGAGGTTTCAAAGGTATCACTGGCAACGAGATCGGTGAAAAGTGTCTGTGCCATTGTGTCCGAGTATGACTTACCTCCGGTAGGTAGCAATTCTACCTCCCCAGAGCTGCAGCTCAAGTGTGGGCCTGAACAAGTCATAACCACCATAGTTTTCTCAAGTTTTGGCAACCCTGATGGCAGCTGCGGAAGCTTTAAACGAGGCAGCTGCCATGCAGATCAATCAGCGTACGTCACAGAGCAGGTAACAAGATTCTCTGTACGTTTTTCTGGAAGGTTTTGAGGAATTCTTCGTGCAGGCTTGTCTCGGAAAGCATGGCTGCTCTATCAAAATACACTGGACCTTCTTTGGGAAGGATCCATGCCCTGGCAAGTGGAAGAATCTGGCAGTGGAGGCTGTGTGTGCTCCTTCGTCCACGAGTTTATTCTTTACATCGTGAACGTATTTTGAGCCTTTATTCGCAATATGTGAGCTTTTATTCGGTGTTATACTTCAGGCTGAGAGAGCAGCCATATGTCACAAAAAATCTGGATTTGTTGTTGTCTTCGTCGCCTATATACAAATTCTGCTTTGCTTTGCTGCTGTGGTTTTATTTTGATCCTGTGCCTCACTATATACACTACGAGAAAATGGTTCTTTGCCGCTTCCAAACACCCTCTCTACTCGTACACTCTCGATGGCTTCAAAAGAGTCCGTAGAAAAACAGCAACCTGCCCTCTTGTTGTTCGCAAAGTCAATCTGTATGGACGACGATCGTTTCTTGCCCCCTATCATTTTGTTGTCACCTAGAAAGAACTATGTTCGTGAAACTAACCCCTTACCAGCCACATAAACAAGGAAAGAAAATAAAAAGGACCCGGAGATGTAGACGAAAAAGAAGAAGAAAAGAACGTCCGTCGTGTAAGATGAGGTCGAAGAAGAAAGAATGTTATGTGTTGGGGACGTAAGTGCCAATGTAGCCGAATCCCATGACGAAGAAGGTCATGGCCTGAAGATAGAGATAGATGTAGTAGCGATCGTGACCAAAGGCCAAGTCATATGAGGCACAGAAGAATACGTAGAATCCCATGACAAGCTCCTGGACGTGCAACCTGCAAACAAATGCATACACCTCAGTCGTACCCTAAAAACCCACGACCTAGGGCTAGGATGCACACCTTTCACCAATCTTTTGCTTAGGCTTTTGCTTGAGCTTCCCGAACTTGAGCTTGAGGGCATCTCCCAGCTTCTCAGTCACAATCCACTCGTTCACTCGACCTATGTCGAGTAGGCCCGTGAAAGTCGCCTTGGTCCTGTGCATTGACATAACGTTCTCAAACAAAACCCAGAAAACCAGGAATGGCAGCGACCTGTTGAAAGGCATGGTTAGCTAACTCCAGTTCTTTGTGATTCTGTTGATTATAGCTTACTTAGGAGTTGCCATGCAGTTGAGTAATGTGATGATCGATGGCAAGTAGATGGATCCCCACTTTGGCAGGTATACTTCTGGGACCAAGACACTCGTGGGTATGACCACGCAAAAGAACATGTAGGTCACAATGTGTGCCACGATCTTCCTGACTAGGAAGAAGGAATACAAAATGGTGAACTTCTTTGCAAAGTTCACCTTCTGCAAAAACAAAGCACAGCTCAGACCCGGTCATCACGTATATTTAAAAGACTTGCCTTGGCTTGAAATACATTTGGAATCATTTTTCGAAAGAGGTTAGCAGGACCACAGGACCATCGATGTTGCTGGAAGCGATATGCCTTGAAAGTGCTAGGAAGCTCATTCTTGACCTGATTCACATGGAGAAAGGTTAGCATATTGAAGCTTGCATTATTTGATGGTTTTACCGCGACGTCATCTAGGTAAAGGAATTTCCAGCCTTTGAGGCCTGCGCGTACAGCCAAATCCATGTCTTCCACCGTGGTCCTACTGAACCATCCTCCGGCTTCGTTAAGAGCTGCAATCCTCCAGACTCCAGCGGTGCCTGGTCTCGGAAGAAGAACACAGAGAGATGGGTCAGAAAAAACGCATTTTTCCCTTACACAAATGCACGCGGCTGCTTGCACACTCACCATTGAAGCCAAAAAAGGCGTGTGTAGTCGATCCCACTTGTTGCTCCACTGTGAAATGGTAACTCAGCGACATCTCCTGCAAACGCGTCATCATGCACTCGTCCGCATTCACTGTTGCCGATATGTAAAAACAAAGGTGTTAAAACCATGAAGTCTGCTCGATTCGATCACAAAATTGTATAGTCTATACATACAGTAACAAGTATATACAACAACAAGGTGAAATGCAGTCAACATCGGGGGAGGGAATGCAATGCAAATGCAGCAGCAGCGTGATTGATTGATGAAAAACACTTTTTACGACCAAGGGACGATGGGACGACGGACTGGCTGGCTGGATAGTTGGCTGGACTGGCTGTCTTTGATGGCAGCACCATCGCCCAAAAAGGCCCTCTCTACCACGTGGATAGCCGCTGCTACACTCCTCTGAGAACCTTCCAAAGCGAATTTGCTCGGGGGGACGATCTATCTATGTATACTACCCGTGACAATCTGGTTGTGTCTTCCTGAATAACGAACCAATTGATACGAGAGGGCAGGGCACTTACCGAACTTCCACCTTGCCTGAACAAGCCCAATCTCAGGGTTGTGTACCAAGTAAGGCACCGTCCTCCAGAGGAAGTCGGTATCCGGTTGGAAGTCGGCGTCGAAGATGGCAACATAGTCGCAGTCCCGGACGTAGCTCCGTCTCATGCCCTCCTTGAGGGCCCCGGCCTTGTATCCATTGCGGTTGTCACGGATCTCGTATTTGATATTGACTCCCTTGCTCGCCCAACGTTGACACTCGAGCTCCACAAGGTTCTGATGAATTTTAATTGCGGTTAAAACCCACAATTAGTATGCCTGCGAGGGTGGACAGTACCTTAATTGTCAAGTCTGTAGAGTCGTCCAATACTTGGATGATAATGCGGTCAGAAGGCCATGAGAGTCCACAGGCTGCCCCAATTGAGAGCTGGTAGACCTGCACACACACAAGCCAATTTGAGCGAGGAGAAAATTCGTGACCACTCCATAATATGCGACCTCGCTCTTTGCACATCTTCTTACAACATTCATGTCCTTGATGTTTGCCGACTCCTCACACGCACACACGAGTAATGCAAGTGCGAACTACATGAATTTTCCATCCAACCAGACATGGTAGAAGGAACCAAGATGGATGATGGATCATCACTCACACAAAGAAATGAGGAAAAGATGAAGGAATTAATCACCTCTCGCTCGTTGTACATGGGAACTTGAACGAGAACCATGGGATAGGCAGCATTCCCGGACTCGAGGTCGTCCTTGATGGGCTCGAACTTGTATCTCTGCTCGGGCCGCTTGCCCGACAGCTTGACCATCACCATGACGATAGCCATGTACAACCTCTCCACAAAGAGCATGAGCAACATAACGAGGCATATGTTGATTGCAACTTGGAGCACGGGAGCAATCCACGGTGCTCGCACCTGCAACCACATATCGTTCATCTGATCGATCATGCTCTTTTCCCCCTGCACACCCTGCATTGTCTCTGGGAGCAGGCCATCTGCTGCAGCCATCGCGTCCATGCTCAACAAACGACGCGTCCTAAGAGGGTGAGAAATGTGTAAGACTTCAGCTGCTGCTGCTGCTGCTGCTGCTGCTGCGCCGGTGTTAGTAGATCTTCCTCAATTCAAATGGAATTCAGCATTGTTGGCGCCATTGTGCACGAGACCAAGTTGGGCAGAGTACGCACATTGTGAACTTGAGCTCGCAATTGGGTCCCCAGGCAGCATGCGAGGGAGCTGCGACGATGATGTCCTTCTCGATCGAGTCGGGGAAAAGGGGGCAGAAATGCAGATCCAGTGAAGTGATGCAGAAGTAAAGCCTGCGCCTGTGCTGCGCGCTCTCCTTTCTGCTCTCTGTAGTGTCAAGGGCTACCAACACTCCTCCACTATACTGTCAAAATGCTCCGAATTGACACTCTGTTCTTCCTCATTCCTCCGCGC
>LDJE01099022.1:0-12593 GCA_001021135.1 Selaginella kraussiana
TTATCCAGTTATCCAGTTCCTTGTAAACACATATAAAATATTCCAAACTTCTCTATGAAACACCTTGCAATCAAGATTTTTGACTTAAATTTTCTCTGAAAGATGAGCAGTAAAGTGGATTATCCTCCACTTATGGATATAGGCAGCAACTACATGATCTCTACCTTCACGTCCACTACTAACCATAATGGTTTGATAGTTGCATGGTCTGATCACAATTCCATTGTTCAGGGTACCCTACTTCAGCAACTTGTAACAAAGTCATGAACATTTTTGCCCTTTCTATTTGTCATGTTTTGTAGAGAGATTTTCACATAAAAACAGTAAACACCTGATTTTCACATGCAGTTATAACCTATGGAAATAGGAGTCTGGATAAACCTTAAAAAAGAGTGCCAAGACCCGAATGAGTATACAATGAAATGAAAGAACCTGGTTTAGGGACTCGTTTCTACGAGAGCATAGATAGAATTATGTACTGCATTCTTCAGAAGTACACGAAGTATACCTCAATGTTGGCCAATTGGAAGAGAGGAAGATATTCCCATACAAGATCTCCAATAATCTTGAGACTATGCATTGTATCACAAATACGGTCAAGGCTATGTTAGTGATACGGTAATGACAGGAATGCATTTGCCTCAGGTGGGTTGTGGCCGGAGGTGAGAGATAGCCATACGCAAAAATCGTTTAAGTGGTAAAGTTTACGCCTCAATGTTGGCCATGGTTCTAAGCTTGGTCAAGGCTTCAATCTCAGGCTTTTCAACCGTAGGAAAAGCAAAGCACAGAATTTCTGTGAGAAGGTTGGCATCTTGGTTGCTTATAACGCTCTTATTGCCAATGCAACAAATGCAGATGCAATCGAGCGCCTTCTCCGCTCTCGCAATACCAGGAACATCTCCAGGCGATCCAGCACTGGACTTCTTTCTTTTCTGGAAAAAATAAAAATAAAAAACCATATAGCATTCCCCATAAACCCCAACACATACTTCGAGAGCGTCGTTCATGAGAGCATCAAAAAGCTCAACCTCGTCAACAAGATCGTAAGAGGCCCTCAATCGAAGAGCCGCCAGTTCCAAGTCCTCCGTCTTGAGAAGGCCAGCTCCAACCGTCGTTGCCCAACACCAAATGAGGACAAATTGCGGACTCCCAGTCTGAGAAAAACACAAAAATAATGGATATAGTTGTACATTTAAATGCTACAAAAATAATGCATATAATTATACATTTAAATGCTGAGCTACCCCTGGAAGGTAGAACCTCAACGCTAAAACTGACTATCTATCTGTTTAAATAATAAAATCTATAACGTAAATATTCAATTGCACATTTTATAATAGTGAGTGGCAAACACTACGAGTGTACCATTTGAAAAACGGATACCTTGCCATGACGTTCTTTGAAGCGGGTAAATGCAACATCAGCGGCTGGGGTGCATCTCTTCTCAGCTCTCTTGAAGAAATCGCCATAAGTCATGGCATCATCTCCCACTCCGCCTTCGTCACTCCCAAGTCGTGCAAGCAACCCTACAACCGGCAATGAGCTCACAATCTTCCCCATGAACTTCGAAAAGGGGCTGCTGTTTTCCATGGAAGCAGCCGGAGCAACTACAAGTTGCTTCCTTGGCCTCCGAGCCGGAAACCCTACAATGAATCCTCGAAGACATTGGCTTTGAATTCTCAACGTCCCAGAGCTAGAAAGCAACGTCGAGGAGTGCCGGAATTTGGTTGGATATTGTAAAAGCAACGCGCCGGCCATGCCCTGAGAACTAGAGGATTAGTTCCACTGAGAAAACCCTAACCCTAGCCTAACCCCAAAGTTTAGGGTTTTGGATAGGTTTAGGGCTAGGTTAGTCGTGGTTTAGGTTATATATACCTGGAACCACCTATGGGCCGTCGAGTATCCAAGTTACACATTCTCGGAGGACCTGGAAATCGTAGAACGTGGCAATGTTCAGGAAAACATGCAATTTCTTGCGGAAGTTTGAGGGACTTTCCACACACGAGAATGGTCCGCCACAGGTGCAACGTTCTGTGATATGTGCTACTTTGATCTGAAAGCATCGTTTAAGTCGCAATTAGTAAAGGCTTAAATCACCCGAAAAAAATCAGAAGCATTTCTAACCTGACGGCACTTGGAGCAAATGAGGTCTTGAAGCTGGTACAACCGTTCTCGTTGTCGAACGATTTGGAGCAATGCGTTCTCAATCCACTCGATGTTGTATGGATGTCCGCAGATGCATTTCCAGTCCTTTTGAAGTAGGGATGAGTCCCGGCAGAGATCCAGGTCCCGGCAATCGTTACAGTAGCTGCGACATGATTACGTTGGTAAATTTCATTGTTACCATGGTAACACATCCACCAAACCACGTACCTGCAGATAACGTTGGGTAATGTGAAGGATAAACACGGATCGTGGAACCGAGCTTCGTCCGCAAATTCTCTCACGCGAACCAGCTTGAGGAGGTTCTTCCGCATTACCTGCAATCAGAAAACATGAATTTGGAAACCCTAAAACCTAAACCCTAAGCTTGAAACAGACCTGCACGGGGTGTTGAACCTTGTAGTCCAGGGAAAAGACTGCAGAGATATGTTTCACGAACTCCAGAGCAACGTCGCCCAGCTGCAAGTGCGATCCAGCGAGTTGCGGAAAATGCGAGCTGTGGTCGGCTCCCCGATTCCCCGTGAAGTGCCGTTGGATGTCTCTCACGATCCTCAAGAGCTTCTCCGTGAAATGATATTCGACCTGCAAGCAAAGACGAATAAGAACCAACCCTAAACCCTAACCCTAATCATAAAATACCTGCTCTGCGAGGTACGCCGTCTCGGACGCTTCGATGTCTGAAGCTGTGCCAACAGTAACTGAAGGAGTTCCGGAGAAAGGGTCATTTCGGCTTGCACTCCTCAGTGCTGCTTGTTCCTGTGCATGTTTCCATGGCAAATAGATGAACTCCGAAACAACGACATTGAAATGCTCCTGGAAAACAATCGTCTTTTAGAACACGAACAAAACCAGAATGTAGTAGAGTGTTCTCAATGGAAGGTTTTAGGGTTAGGTTTAGGGTTTTCGTACCTGTAGCGGCTTTGGAAGGTACTCCTCGATGTTCCAGTTGAGTAAAATCTGGGGACGATCGATCCGACTATCCTCCTCAAGTGCTCCGAAGTTATACTGAAAAATCAGGAAATATAAGCACACATGAGGAGAAATACAATCCTTACTTGATCCATAAATACGAGCGAATGCCAATATCGTTGAGGTTCGAGATTGATGAACTCAAAAAGCTCCCTGAGGAAATAAATGCAATAAATTTCTGAAGGATGAAATAAATGTTGTACCTAGTTGCCACAGTCTTCAAAAGGTAGTCGCAGTACCCTCTGGCAGCCTCAACATCGTTTTTCCCCGTGGCGATGATGATGCGGCTGAAGTTCGCGAACACCAACGTAGCTCCCAGCTTCCGGAACTCAGCTAGAAGCAGGGCGTAGATTTTCCGCATAACCTGTATTGCAAAATCCGTAAAACCCTAAACCCTAGACGGCGAAACCCACCTTGTGTAATATTCGATGCAATGCCGGATCATGTAGCTTCGACTGAGGGCTGCAGAAAAACAAGGATGAGACTAGCAAGCAATTATCGGATGATGGTTTACCTGCAGAGCCAGCGGTAGAGATGTTGAAGAAGTGCGTCCGCGAAGAGATTTCCAGTGGCCAATGCATCTTCGGCCCATTGTTGCACCATCCTCTTCAGAACGTTAAATGCAGGAGCGCAAGACGCCGTTTCATCCCAACAGGTTTGCCCGGCTTGTTGAGTGTTGACGTTTCCATCGAGCTCAAACCCTAGAAGAGCACCCCCTTCCATCTCGTTGATCTGACTACTCTTCAAAAGGGCATTTACGGCTAAATGACTTATCTGCAAGCAAACTCCTCCGTCAGAATAAAATAAAATAATAGCGATGGACCCTAACCCTAAACCCAAAAACCCTAACCCTTAGCTTCTTTTGCTGCAAACCTACAAACCCTAAACCCTAACCTAGACCCCATTATCGAAGATCAAATTACCTTGAGCTCGATAGTCACAGTCCGGTAAGCACCCGGATAGCACGTCGACGGTTGCTGCACCTCGTCTGCGAAGCTCGGTTCCTCTTGAGGAACACCACCGAGATCCGGAGTTCCGTCGTCCGAAATCCACAAAATGTGTTGATTATCTCGGAGAACTCGAGCGTAGAAGGAGTCAGCTACGTACAAGATCCAATCCGAGTCGAAGTTTCCCATGGGAATCTGCGAAAACGAACATGAACCCTAATCCTACCACGAAACTATTGCAGGCTTACATGAGCATAGCGAGACAGTGCAAGCCGTTCCGCGAACAAGGAGCTCGCACCGGCACAACGCTGCATAGCAACTTTTGCGGCGAACGGTTGCCATCCGAGAGCCTGTTTTTCACCAAGTTAAACCCTAACCCTAACCCTAAAATCGAGTACGTACCTGGTATTGACCATCGCGAGTGTTGTAGGCTATCTGTACATGTGGAAAATCGCCAAAAATTGGAGCATTGCTTGCGAGATCTTCGACTGCAGCGCACTCCACAAGTGCAACTGTAGGCCTCGGGTGTTGATCACTGAAAAAAAAGAAGGTTACGAAATGACGTAATTAATCTATGTACAAAATCTATGTACATACCGATACTCTTGTAGAGCCCGTTGTAGTTTTCTTCCCGCATCGACGTCGTTCAATACGTACTCGACCTTGAAAATCAATCTGGAAGAACTCAATGGATGATGATCCTGAGCCTTGGCGTAGTCGTAGAAGGTTTTCTCGAGGTGATTGGGTGCGACTTCCCGATTGCTGAAGGGATTCACTACGATGGCAATTAGGGTTCCCGATTCAGGCGTGTACAGTGCGTAGAAGCCCCGATTATCACAAACACTGCAAAAAAACAGCGTATATACTCCCTATAAAAATTCATGCTACTGATTTGTATACGTACCTGTGGTATAGATAGAAAAACGAGATGTTTTCAACCAAATACGAGCATTCCGTCGTTGTCTTCGACTTCAGGTCCACCAAAGACCAGGATTTATCGGCTACGTTGTGTTGTGCATTTCGATCTACAGCGCAAACGCAGCCCAGCTCCAGAATCGCTTGAAACGCCAGTGGCATTTTAGTTTCGTATACACCCTGTTGTTCATACAAACACATTATACGTATGCATTTATTTCATTGGAAACATACCTCTACTTCGGGATCGGCCAAATGGGCAAAAACTTCCTTTCTGGCGAGTTTATACCTCTCCTCTTCCAAAATAACCTGAAAGTCGCAACAGTTAAATGGGGCAAAAACCCTAAACGCAGTGACCTGAAAGAGGTTAAGGCAAGGTTTTCCGTGAGGAAGTACGCGAGTAACCCTCTTCTCAGAAGAATCCGTAGAGCGAGTGTTCAAGTAGAATACTCGCGGGACCTTAATGACGACCTTATGAAGTACGTTTCCAGCGATTACCCAAGCGCAGAACTCGCCTGCACTTCCTCCCGAAACAATTTGCAAAATCTGCCATCAACATATTTCAACATCGATGTCAACAGTTGTCTTAGTTTAGGGCTTAGGTTTAGGGTTAGGGTTTAAACCCACTAAACCCACTCACCTGCCAATGGGAGTTTATCAAAGAGGCTTCTTGGTTCTGGAAGAATGAGTCCAGACCAGCTCCAACTCGACGCTTCTTTGCATTCGATCTCTTTTCTGGCCGCGAAACACCCGGCCCGTCCCTGAAGAAGGAAACCTTAGTAATAGTTAAACCCTAAACCCTAACCCTATGTATTATTACCTTCGACGCCTCCGTTTTTCTCCCAGTGCCTGCCATTTCCGCTTTCGTTTTTCGAGCCATGTCCCATAGTCTATTTCTCCATCATTTCCCTCTGAATTTGCATCCTCGTTTTCTGGAACTGGCGATGGAGCTGCAGCAGCGGCCCTGGGAGGAACGTCCGATTCCATGAAGTCCTCAATGTCGGGAACAGCCCTAGGTTGCTCCGGAACGCTGGCTTTGAAGGCGTCACGTATAGATCGCTGCCGGTACTTATCGTCTTTCTCACGAACTTTTCTTCCGAGCCAGTCCGGATGAACAACCCTAGGAACAGGGTTCGCAACCTGGAGTTCAAGGTCAGGTTTAGGGTTCAGGTTGAGTATAGCACTCGTACCTTTTGCATTGCGGCAGGTATGGTGATGATCTTTTGTATCGCAGACGCCAACCTCTGCCAATAGTATGACCAATCTACAATGGAACGTATTTCAACGTCCCCTGAGATTTTACACCACTTTTTGACGTAGGCGTTCATGATTTCTGCAAAAACGAAATTCAGGAAAATGTGAAGAAAAACCGGGTGTTTTACCGGGATCGGTTTCGAAGATGGCTACAGGGATTGCTCGTTCGCTAACGGAAGAACCCTAAAGTTGCAATTATAAGTTCGTGCAAAGCGAACTCAATGAGATGGTACCTGCGGGTCTTTGGCGACGATATATCGGCAGCTAAGTCCCTTATCTTTCACCATAGCTTCGCCAAGGAAGTCCGCCAGCCGTTTGGCCGTAGTTGTTGCACAAGACTTCGTCTCGCCATATTCCGCCAGAGACTTGCTCATTGTGCTCGACTCCGAAATGTAGTCGAGAAGTTCACTATCAGCTAAATCAGCTCCCTGGTTCTGTATTCAGAAGAGTTAGAACCGTAACCTAAACCCTAAACCCAAACCCTAAACTCTAAATCCTAAGACTTGAGAGCTAGGATCAATCTCTGGCCAGACTTCGTTTATCACGTAGTAAACAGTGAAGATCCATGTAATTAGCAGTTCCTAACGAGTGATAATCAACGACTATGACCATGAAACCATACCAAAAGCCTCCACGAATTAATGGTTAATAATGTTTAAGGTGTTAATCTTAATTCATACGGTTGCGATTGCTCAAACGGTTGGTGACTCTAAGGAGCTTATATCTATATGAAAGTATAAAAACACAAACCCTGAACCCCCAACCCAACTAACCCTAAAACATACCTGCAGCATATCGAGCCAGCGGTTCGCAACTGCTGCTACTGCTGTGTAGCATTCTTCAAGCGTAGCACCATGCAAAAACCTCTCGAAAACCTCCGACTGTTAAGCAAAGTAAGAAACTTTGGAGACATCAAAATCCATGGTTAATTTACCTGGAAAACCTTGATGAGTTTGAGTTCTCCACGACGTTTGATTTCGAAGCCCTTCAACTCGGCCAGAGTTCCATCGTCGTTGAAAACAGCATAGCGTTTCTTCAACAAAACGCCTTCCTCCTTCGAGGCCGGAAGAATCATAGCCTGAAAGGAACGAAATGTCCCATTTCAATTGCTATAGAATCGTAGAAACATACCTTATACGGGCCATCTACCTCAAACTCAATCGAGCACTCGCTACTCACTTTGTACGTTTGCTCTGCTGCGTTTGCAAGTGTCTGAAAAATTCAAGGAAAAAGGTAAACCCGCTACCATGGTAACCACCGTACAACTTACCTGGTACTGATGGTTCGTGTTGTTCAGCGCTACGTCCACATTCAGCATCACGCATGGGTAGGAGATCGTGAACTTCTTAGTGCTGCAACAACAAAAAATGGCAGTTATCCGATATATTTCGACGTAGAAAATACCTGGTACGAAAGACGAAGTTTTCCGGAAATGAAGCCGGCAAAGCACACCAAATGCCGTCTGTGTCAAGCTCAAGAGGCTTCCCGATTTGTTCCACCAGTGCACGAGCGTTCTGGATGATCTTCGCCCCCGTGTACGTGACGATGCCAGCCATCTCCATCGAATACCACCTCGCACCTCTAAAAAAAAGAACTTGTTTAATAGAAAATCCAGACCATAACCCTAAAACGCATAGCCTAAACCCTAACCCTAAAAAGCATAACGCTAAAACGTATAACCTAAACCCTAACCTTAAAACGTATAGCATAAACCCTAAAATCATTAGACGGTGAAAAAAATACGTACTTTCGCATGACGTAGCCGTAGAAGGAATTGAGAATACACTTGTGAGCCAGCTGAAGCGAGTCGTAGAGAACCACCATGTCCTGCGCTTCTTGGATGCTGATAGGGTTTCCACTGGATTTTGCCTCCCCAAGCTTCGTTTTCCATAGTTTGTTCAGGCCTTTGTACTCGTATCTACGGTCCCGAAAACTACGAACTGTGTCTACATAAAATGGGTTTTCCCGCATGCAAACCCCCGCTACACGCTGTTCCGTAGTTGCTTTATCCAAAACCCGCTTATATACCTGAAAACAATGAAATTTCCGCACTTAAAAAGCTAAGAAATGAAAAATACGTACTTTCTGGCAGTATTTCTTCAAGCGATCTCGCAACTTGGTCTGCTGCTCGTCTTTTGTCAGATCCCGGAAGAACTTTGCAGGCTTATCGGCTCCCATGCTGAATTGCTCGGATTCAATCTGGTTCTTCAAGTGGTAATATTCACTGCAGACAGATATATGAGAAAACGTAGATTATGCAAAAAAAACACATAAAATAAATAATTACATTAAATTTTACCTTCTCTTTGCCATGAACGACTCGCCCCTCCAAACCCACTCCATTGATCGTAGACATGTTTTTCCAGGTCTATTGAAATCGCAAGCGGCACAGACGTCGTCCGTGACAACCGAAGGTGGCTGCAAACATAAACATGTTAACACATCAGTTAATACTTAAATATACCCTAAACATCAAAGTTTAAATGTATTCCGAACAATTAAGACTTAAGTTTACCTGAAGGCGATTGGTAAGAATGATGTTGGGATACATGGCCGCAACGTCGAGATGATATATTGTTGGACGTTCTTCTCTGTGGGGAGCATCTCGTAAGTTTTCCAGCTACAAAAAGCAGAGTTTAGGCGAAATTAAACAGCATGATATATTACCGCAGATTGTATGCTTTCTTTCACATCTTCGTAGTTATTAACTGCGTCCACTTCCACCTTGCCTTCATGCTCAATAGCATATTGCAGATCTCGATCCAGGTTATCGATCAATTTCTGCAAAACGTGCAAATTAGTAAACCCTAAATCCTGATTTTTATTTTTTAGACACTAACCTGGTAAGCCTCTGCTACACCACGAAACCTGGTAGGAAGATCCGACCTAAAAACGCCACTTTCTAAGCATTCGACATGTCCTCCAATGTACGTCTCGCTGTCCAAGAGCCGTCCGTTGTAGAAGTTCTCAGCAATCGACTTGTGCTTGTTCGGACATATTATGTTCCCTTGAAACGCCTGAAAAATACATGCTGTAAATAAACCCTAACCCTAAACCCTAAAACGTACCTGAACCATGAGAAGCATCTCGCATAGAGTTCCACTGCCTTTACGCAGCACTTCATCGGGAGGCATTGGAATAATGGTGGCCAACGAGAAGATAAACGGATGCACGTATGTCAAGTAAAGAAAATACGTAGCTACGGCATCGGATACGGAGTACGACGCCATTTTCTGCAAGGAAGCGTACATCGTACGAGAATTCATCAGAAAACGTCAATACGTTTACCTGTGGTTGTTCCATCGCAAAGCGCACCATGTCTTCGGGATTAACTTCCAGAGGGTCGTATCCCAGTTTTGCCTTCGTTACCGCCTGAAAAACACGAAATTAGACCAGCGAAAAAACCCTGAAAAACCACGTATCTTACCTTAAGACCCTGGCTTCCTTGCGGAAGGTAACTATCACGTTTTACCCACGCGAAGCAATCTAAATGGCAAGCAAACTTGCTCAAGCATTCCCCTTGTTGAGCATCAACCCTAAACCCAATTTCCTGAAGACTAAACGTGAGCTTCAACACCATTTAAAACATCAACTTACTTCCTCCATGCTCATCCCATGGTGTTTCGCCCGCTGTTCGATGAAAGGCCAGTCGAAGAAATCGCCATTGTATGTAACGTAGATGGTCGGTTTAACCTCTCGCATATGGCTAAACCACCTCACTAACAGATCCCTCTGGAGCAAAGAAAGTTAGACCTCTGAAACCACAAACCCTAGTCCTCATACCCTAAACCTAACCCTAAGCCTCAAAGCCTAGCCCTAGCCCTAAACAAGAACTAGCAAAACCATACCTCTGTAGCAAGGTTCGTCACCTCGAAATACCCTTCGAACTCGGGTTTCGGTGTATACTCCAAGTTCTCAATGTCATGGCCTACACACTGACGATATCATAGACAAACCATAATCAAAACCATGAACCATAGCATACCTCCCGATTGATGATCAAATAACCACGACCATCAACCATGTACGAGATCATCATAATGGAATCATAAGCCGAGTCTGGGAACTTCAGCGGCAGCTTGGTCGTTTCGATATCAAATGCACAAATCCGTGCTTCAGCACGTTGAAGTAGATCGGAACGTTTTTCCAGCTTCGTCTTGGCCGCCTCAACCGTGACCGTGTACCATTGTCCACACCTCACATCTGAAATACCAGCGTGTTAAACCCTAAACCTAAAACCCTAAACCCTAAGGGAGCTTACCATTGTCTATCGCAAACCTTACGTGGTAAGGAACGTCAAACTCTCTGATATCGATCATGCACTCCAGGAAATCCTGGACCTTTGGTTTGCCGGTACTGCAACCACAAACGACGGTAACCTCAGCGTCCACTCTAACACTTACTTCGTGAGTAGCGACTCATACGCCTGGGACGCAGCTTCCAGCTTCACCTGGTTACGGTGCACGATGGGCATTAGGTCTGCCTTCACTTGCATGAGCTCCTGAACGGCGTTGAAGCTGAGTTTGATGTACGTCCGTTGCAAGCCAGAAAGATGGTTTTTCTGAGGAGTACTACCATGCTTAACCATCGTTAATCACACGTTAAACTTACCAGGCTGAGATCCTCCTTGTGAACTATCTTCGTATTCGCAATGACACCCTCGTACCGTCGTCGTAGACAGCTCTCAACCTCAAGTTCAGTCCCTTCCTGATGCGTGGTTAACCACAGTGGACGTCAAAGGACGCTGGGTTACCTTCGCGCCTATGTAGAAGTAGGGAGCAAACTTCATCCGGCACTTGAACGCTGAACCATCCTAGAGAAAACCGCGTACCTAAGACCATACCATGGTAGGTATATACCTGGCATAAGAAGTATAAGTTGACGCAGCTGAACGTCTGATTCTGGTTATGTTCGTCTCTGAAAGAAGACTGCAATTACGAAGATTAATTACGATAATTAATTGTAGGTCTAATGTGGACTTACAGTGGACATGTTGAGGAGCCATCCCAGCTTCGGCTCGCCTTCCGTGAAGAGATCGAAGCCCATTCTTCGCTCCAAATCGTCGTCATTGGATCGAACATTTCGTGGCCTCGCGAATTTGGGATTGCCCTGATCAAATTCGTGCCTTCTCGCGCTTCTACCGCGCCCACGTCCCCGATCGGGATTCGATTGCCCGCGCCATGGCTTGCGCCCGCGAAATGCCATCTCTTCTACTCTAAAGCCCTAGACCTAAGAAATGCGCGGGAAATTTGAAGTCAGTGAATGAATTGACCTAAAATGGAAGGCTTTTGAAATTCTGAATTTGAAGAAGCGATAAATCATTTGAAAATACCAGACCAGACCAGACCAGCTAAGCTTGTGGGATCAGAACCTTTTGCATCTGTCTCGTGAGTTGATGTGAGAGTGCTTCTATGTGCTCTTTTTAAACTTTAGCAATGGAATACTTTCTACGCCGTATGCTATCAAGCAAGGAGGATGGATTGGCTTACTGCTTTGCTGGTACACAGGGATCATTCTGAGGAAATGCTTGGAGAATGAACAATATCCAGACATTGGTGGGAACACCGGTCGGCTCATTATTTCCGTGAGTTCTTCAAGAGGACTTCAATTCCGGTCCAACCTCTGAATCTTGCAGATTATTCTTTATGTTGAGCTTTATGTAAGCATTCCTGATGATTTCAAGTGGTCAGAGATGTATTTTTCAGGCGTGCTTTGTTGAGTTTCTCATCCTTGAAGGGGACAACTTATCGTTTCTATTTCCCAAAGCAAGTCTTAAGTTTCTGGGTTATGCAATAGGACCACAAAAGCTTTTTGCAGTTCTGGCAGCGCTTCCAACTGTTTGGCTGCGTAACCTCAAGCTTCTCTCCTTCGTCTCGGGTAAACTTTTCCTGATGCTCATCATATATGTTGGCAGGTCATTGCGTCGCTCATTGTGGTTTACAATGTGTAGGAACTGTGGACGGGGTAGGTTTTCAAGAGCCTGAAAAGTTTGTCAACAGTTGGCTGGAATGCCAGTTTCCATTGGATTATACGGCTTCTGTTACTCAGTCCATGCAGTTTTTCCCAACATGTATACTTCCATGCGCAATAAGAGCCACTGCAATCGCGTCTTAACAATCAGGTGCCGCCTATATGTTTTGTTCACAAGTGCAATTTTCTCATATGTGCTGCACTCTTCGGCGGAGTTGCGGCAATGGGATACAAAATTTTTGGTGAATCAACGCAGTCTCAAGTGAAACCTCCCAAAGGATTCGAAGATCGCACTCTGGGCTATCGTGAATTAACATTTTCATTGTGGTTAGATTCTGAACTTCGTTTGCTGTGCAGGTTATCAATCCTTTCACC
>LDJE01099160.1:0-11856 GCA_001021135.1 Selaginella kraussiana
CATGCGGGGGGGCATGGTCCCCGTGGCCGGTGGGCCGGTGGGGTGCGGGGCCGGTGTCCTGGGCTAATTGTGTCTGCATGGCGGGTCCTGGTTATATGGCCGTGGAAAATAAAAAATACTTTTTTGAATTTTAATTACACAACAAAGTTTGTTTCATTGTTATGTTTACATTTGCTGATTGTGTTCTTCTTACCAAGCAGTCTTGCAAATTCATAGAAACTCAAACACCAGTACGAGGAATTCGTGAACTTACCTGTGCAATATGAGATACAGGGTGAGGCAAAACCCTCACATTTAGCTTAAACTCGCTCTCATCGCTGTAGCATGGGTGGAACAAGCCATTCCATGGTACCAAGCTCCTTAGTGGATCTTTGCACAGCCTCCTTCATGCTTTCAGACTCTGAACCATGAAATACACATTCAGGAAAAAACATCCAGCATGAAATTGTATATAGCTAACCTCCCAGATTTGCTTTCACCCGAAGCAAATGCTGCACTAGACCCTGGCAAGAATCACGGATATCGTCAAAAGCTTGGTTCAGCATTTCCTGTATGAACAGAAACAGTATAAGCAAACTCAAGCATGCAACTTCAACAAAAACTTACAAGCTCCTCTGGACCTCCCATATTCCCGTACAGAGGGTCATCAATATCATCAACCTATTAACAACATAATGTCAAAATTATCAACTATGTCTAGTATAACCTCTCTGGACTTGCAAAAGTCTCCAAGTCGACGGACTTTATGAGAGTAAACCGTCCGTTTGTCCACGACTTCTTGTAGCACAACTTGCTTCATGACATCGGATGCATCATACTAATTACCAGCATAATCTTTGTTAGCTCATAATACAAACCATAACCCACCTTATCCATCACGATAATGAGATCAGTCTCAACAATTTCTTTGGCGAAGTTCAGAAGTTCGGCTACACGTCCCTCATGTAAGCTTAGACCACGCTCGTTTGCAACTTGAACAGTTCTTTCATCAGGTGGTTCCCCAACGTTGAACTCTTTGGTGGCCTGGAAAAACCGGTAGCTTTAATCCGAGTTCGGCTTAGTAAATACAATACATACTTTTGAGGTACAATCTACGATGTCTTCAAGACCCGCCTGTTGTAATAGTGAGTTGAATGTAGCTTCGGCAAGTACTGAGCGACAGACGTTGCCTTCGCTTGCAAATGTGATACGCACTTTGGAGGAGTTCAGATCGGGCTCCTGCATTGTTCCAACTTCATTTAAGAAGCAGAGAACAAAACTTTATAAGTTCTAACTGTGAAATGTACCTGGAAAACGGGTCCTCTGAAAACGGGATTCACGCAACTCCTGCTTACATCCCAATCATCGTCATCAACTTGACTACTACTACCGCTGATGCTTGCACCATTTCTCTCAGAAATGCACCTTGTGAGGCTGCGAGGAATGACTTTCGAACGAGAAGGAAGCGTAAATGGCGCCAAGACGTGAAGAATATTGCTGCACCTCAATGTCGCCATAGCTTTGACGACGTCTCCAGTTCAATCCTCTTCAACTCATACATTATATTTGTTATAAATTGCCAATTAGGGTTCTTCATGAGGGCTAGGGTTCGTTGCACTAAGTTCTACTTGCTGCTCCTCCATGGTGAGCTTTGAGTTTTTATCTGTGCAAACAATGTCGCTCGGCCGCCCTGCTTGAGCCTGCACCGCTGAATGCTGCTTGCTCCAATGAAGCGGCAAACATCTCTCGAAAAAAGCACCCTAATCTGAGCCTCCTTGCCGTGAGCGCAAGATTGCCCCTTGCTCGTCCTTCGGCAGAGCATTGAAGATGAAGATGGATTTATCGCCAATATCATCCTGCATGTTTCATATCATTAGATAGCTTTGGTGTGATTGAAATATATCGACAATCATATCATTATTAAGCTACGTGAAACTACGTCTAAATGAATACGTACTTTAATGGGCTGTGTGAACTTTCTGGCAGAAAAAACCGTGAAAAGGACCATCCATGCAGCCAACAATCCTTTTTCAACATTTTCATCGAGTACGCCAGCCTGGTCAGATTGCATTTTTCAGCTGTTTTTTGCATGGCTGTAATTCTTACCAGATGGCCCAGAAGCAACGATGGAATCACGAAGAACAGAGCTGCAGCTTCCAGCTTCCCGTAGCACAAACCTGGATTGAATTGTAGAAAGCACACACGAGTTTGCTTCCATGGGTATACCTTCTTTGAAGACGAGCCCCGTGAGCGACGCAAACAATGGCCCCACTGCCCATATAAAAGCTCGATTTTCCACGACGTATTCCACGAGAGTTTGATCAGAAGAGGAAGCAAAGTTTAGAGCGACTACAAGCGATCCCACGACGCCAAGAAACCAGAAAAATTGCAGGGCCCGCTTGAGAGGAGTCACGTATATGTGGATGAGGAACAAGGAGAGTCCCAAAGCACCAGCGCCAGCCGAAAAAATGACGTCCTCGTATGCGGATATGAATGACTTGACAGCATTTCCCTCTGGTAAAAAAGCTTTGGATGCCACTGTGAGAAAAGCTGCAGCAGAAGTTACCAGACCACCTCTGTATAACAAAACCTGTGAAAAAAAACCACAACAAAATTTGTGGCATTGAAATGCTGCGTACCTTACCTCACGGATATCAGTTTCATCTATGGACCATGGGCCGTAGAACCCATTGAACACTTGCTCGCTGCTGCTGCTGCTACTTTCGGACGAGCTCTTGCACCTGATGCTTCTGATTTGCCTGCTGCGGCCGGTACTCTTGGGCAGTCTCACAAGTAGTGATGGTAGTGTCGTTGGTGAGAACGCTGGTGATGTGCTGCAGGAGCATACCGGCCATGGTACACACGACATTGCCGCCATAGCCAATTGGCACTACTCAATGCGGATGAATTTTGTCTGGTATCACCAGTTGGGAGATGCTGATGCTCGTCAAAAGGTCGTGATTCTTGGGCCTTTGAGATTTCTGCAAACGTGTGATAGTGATCGTCAAGTCACAAGGTTTAAGTTTAAGCTATGGCTATGAAAGTTAATAGATCTATTATGCATACCCTCTTTTTGTTTGTAACGCGAAGTGATCAAACTAACTTGGCCCAAGTTGTGATGTCTGCAACCACGAAAGAGCGAGCCAACCGAGACAACATGATCTCCTGAAGAACAATGATCACGGGCAATCAAAAGTTTATCATATATTCAGTATATTGAAATGAATTGAATTGTAGACTGTTTTGAACCTATCCAACCATGGGTGGAACATTACATTCTATAGACTGTATACTAGTACTATCTGCTGACGATTGTGATTGCTATACATTTAATTTAATCAAGATTCTGCCTAATGCTGTCATGGCTGGACTTGCAAAATTCATTTTTTCTCAACTCAAACGCCATTTGATTTGCTTTCTCCCCCACAGTGACCCCTGCTGTAGCAGCTGCCTGTTGCTGCTGATGGAGTGCTCTTGTAGTCGGTGTCCCTTTCTCTGCTGCCACCATCGCTTTTTTCCATTTGTTACTTGTCGTCAGCCAGCATTATATACTTTACCACAGGCATCTTCCCTTTCCAAGGGTCAGGCAATATAGACTATACCACGCAAGAACAACGTCCAAAGTCGCCCCCAAAGGCGTAGTACCATTCTCTAGGAACCATTCCCATTTGAACCATCCAACCATTAGAAGACGGATAGTACTAAACATTCATCAATCAGTTAACATGGTGTCTTGCGTAGTTTGTGTGTTGAATCATTTGTGTAGCACCGACCATCGCATAGTCTACAATCCATTCCATTGTTGTGGTGTAGTATGGTGATGGTATCAATTGATAGATTCTTGAAACCATTGAGGGAATCTTTAATAGTTGGAGGTGGTGGTGGTGATATAGAAGGAATGGAGTTCTTGATGGGTTTGTGTTCTTGAGGTGGCGGACGTTTGTGGGGTCCTCTTTAAGAGGATGGTCCAAAGGAAACATGGAATCACCGCCAAGGTGCTACCTTGGCCACGCAGCAAAGCGCTAATGCTCCATGGCGGCGGCGGCAACAACGTTACCATCGCACGACCATGGTACGCTGATGGTGACGGCCATGGTGTAGTAGTAGCACCAGTGGTAGCAGGCAGCGTCCTGGGGAATCTTCAAGAACAGAGGTAGACAGTTCACCAGATTCATCAGAAGGTCGATCGATCGAGCGTCCAGGGTAGTCGACCAGCAAGGGAGATCTGTGGTAGCATACCATGGGGTGCTCCACGTCCAAGATCGAGAACGAGGAGGTGGTGTCGCGGTGCAGCGCGCGGAAGAGGAGCATCCGCGACGCCGTCGGCGCACGCCACAACTTCGCGGCGGCGTTCAGCAGCTACGTTATCGCCCTGCGTACCACCGGCTCGGCGCTGAGCCAGTATGGCGAGGCCGAGTCGCGGGAGCAGCCGCCGCCGCCGCCCGACTCGGCCCCCTCCGCCGCTGCCGCCGCCGCCTCCGGCTCCTCGTCCGCTACGCCGCCGTTCAACGTTCGGCCGCCGCCCATGCCCACATTCTTCCCGGCAGCCGCGCCGCCGCCCGCGCCCAGCTCGTCGGCCGTGGCGGGGGCGGCGGAGAACGGAGGAGCACCAGCGCCGCCCATGGCGCCGGTTCTGGATCCGCTCAAGCGATCCGTGAGCCTGCCGCCCATCCCCATGGGCGAGACCAAGAAGAAGGCGGCGCCGCCGAAGGTACGCAAGAAGAAGCCGCCGTCGCCCACGACGCCGCCAGCTGGGGCGACGGCGGCGGCTGAGGCGGCGTCCATCCCCATACCGTCGCCGAGCCCGGCTCCCGAGCCGACCCCGGCGGCGGCGCCCGATACTCCGCCTGCGTCTCCCAAAGCGCAGCCGCCACCGCCGCCCGTGCCGTCCGTGGTTCCACCGCCGATGCCGCCGCCGTCGTCGACGTCGTTCCTGTCCGACCTCTTCACGGGGCTGTCGGCTCAGCAGGCCGCCATGAGCCAGGCCGAGGACGAGGACGAGGCCGAGGAGGCGGAGCGGCGGCGGAAGAAGAAGCTAGAAGAAGAAGCGGCTGTCAGGCGGCGGGAGGAGATGGCGGCGGCGGCTGAGCAGCGGCGGCAGCAGCAGCTCCGCCTGATGGAGGAGGAGGAGCGGCGGAAGAAGCAGGAGCAGGAGCAGATGATGAAGGCGGTGGAGGAAGCGATCGAGGAAGAAGACGAGGAGGAGGAAGAGGACGAGTCCGGGTCCGAGACCGAGGAGGGCGAGTCCGAGGAGGAAGAGGAGGAGGTGACGATCGAAGACGAGGACGAGGACGAAAATCCGAAGAAGGCAGCGACCTCGGGCTCGGGTCCGGCAGGTACGACGCCGAGTTCGTCGAACTCGGCTACCACGCCGGCGGCGTCGACCTCGGCGTCCGTGAACTTGGATCTTCCCAAGACGG
The DNA here is from genome assembly GCA_001021135.1 of Selaginella kraussiana. Taxonomy (NCBI): domain Eukaryota; kingdom Viridiplantae; phylum Streptophyta; class Lycopodiopsida; order Selaginellales; family Selaginellaceae; genus Selaginella; species Selaginella kraussiana. Next base: position 5,400 of record LDJE01099160.1, read on the forward strand.
ACTTGGCGATCGTGACGACGCGAACGGGACCCGGGCTTAACCTACTTCAGCTCATGAAGAAGATGGACGAGCTGTTCTACGAGGCCTACGAGAGTGGCCGCGACGTTGCCAATCGGCTCGAAGCTCAGCGGGTTTCGTTCCATCCCAACTTCATCGACAATAAGTGTAAGTTTTTTTCGTGTTTTAGTGTACGTTGCGTGTATAATATTTACATCATGCTTAGCTATGTATACATGTCGCATTAGTGTTTAATTTTCGTATAGCATGCATGCAGGCGTATATTCGTACGTATAGTGCACATGTTCTAAGCAAGTTCGATGTGTATCGCATTTCGATTAGCATGCTGCTTTCTTATTTAATCGTATTTAGCGTCTTGTATTCATGAGTATTTAGTGTCTTGTATTCATGCGTATTTAGCGTCGTACTTAGCATTATTTGATTCGTGCGTACTTTACAAGTGTTTTCATTTTTATCCTTGGCATTTTGCATGACTGAGTTTCATATATGATCAATCTCACTAATTTATCATTGGATACGTATTTTTACGCATGTCTTTTCTAGTAGAATATATCGTATTTTCATGCTGAATGTGTATATATACGACATTTTTGTGCATGGATACGTGTAAAAATGATCTCACTCATTTTTCGTGTGCAGCAAACGATGCCAGCAATCACACGAGCAAGGTTTTGCGTGCAATATCATGGAGCCAGCAGGGCACGGTTCCGGAAGCGAGCAAGAGCTCCGCTTCGGACGCAACCCAAGAGACGGAGACCCCAGGAACGCACGCCTCCACGCTCGACAGATTACTCGCCTGGGAGAAGAAGCTCCTGGAAGAAATCAAGGTATGAATGAACCTTCGTTCTGGAAACCCTAAACCCTAATCGTGTATTTGTAATTTTCAGAGAGCTGAAGCTATACGGATCGAGCACGAGAAGAAGAACCAGCTGCTGCAGCGCGAGGAAGCCAAAGCCAGCAGCCCCGAGAGGATCGAGAAAAGCAAGGCCGCACTCCAATCTTTGCAAACCCGCTTCGTGGTTGCACTTCAAGGTGTGGATACCGCGAGAAGCATGGTCCTGAGATTGCGAGACAAGGAGCTATATCCACAGCTTCTAGAGCTCCTCGAAGGGTACGTATGGTTTTAGGGTTTATGTGTTCGGTATCGTTAGGGTTTAGGTACTACTTAGTGTAGGGTTAGGTTTAGGGTTAGGGTTTGTTGTTGTTGCTATTGTCTCAGACCACGTCCCTTTCAGGCTCAGAAAGATGTGGAAGAAGATTCACGAATGTCATGTCGAGCAACAGAAGCTCGTAAACAACATGAAGCTGGAGCTTTCGGACTTGGTAGAGTTCACCCACGACTTCCAGAAGGTCGCGACCGAGCAGCTCAAGACGGCCCTGAACCGGTGGTACCAACACTTCGGCTCCGTGGTTGGCACGGAACGCGAATACATGCGTCAACTGAACTCATATGTTCAAGTGAGCATCGTACCTCTGGAGAACTACAGCGACAAGGATAAGCTCTCGTCGTCCCCGGACCGGCCCCCGATCGCAAGTCTATGTCACGTTTGGCAGCAAGCGATGGATCGGCTGCCGGACCGATCGGCGCTCGAGCCGATACACTACTTCGTCCGGGCGATGCAGCAGATCGTGGAGATGCAAGCCGAGGAAGCGAAGCTGAAGAAACGAGTCGATCATTACGAGAACGAGCTCAAGAAGAAGGAGAAGTACGTAGCCGAGTACGAGCGGAAGCATTTGAGCTCGTTCAGCAGCAACTCGCATTTGAGCTCGAGCGGCAGCGGGATTCCTGGGCCCGGGACGCCGTCGACGCCGTCGGACCTTGATGATACCATGAACAGCAGCGGCAACACCAAGAATGACCTTCTGGAGATGGCGAGGCATCCCCTGACGGAGAAGCGAGCACAGCTTGAAGTTTTGAGGAGGCGGACGCTGGATGAGACCGAGAAGGCGGAGATGCTCGGGCGGGACATGCGGACTAAGACCATGGTTACCCTCGAGACGAACTTGCCTTCGGTTTTCAGGGCCGTCACCCATTTCTCCAAGCTCTGCTCGGACGCTCATCAGGGGATTCATGAGCTTTCGCAGACGAGCTTGCTCGCGAACTAGCGATCGATCTATCATAGTGATCGTCAGTCAGGTGAGAGCTGTGGTTACGTAGGCAGCAACGAGCAACTATCAACTATCAACGAACTTTGTGCAAATTCGAGAGGACACCCCCTTTTTGCGAGAAATATTTTTCAGAATAACACACACAAAATTTCCCTAGCAAAGCCCATGAGCATGAGAAAACTCTCATTTTTTGCGAGAAATCAAATTTCCGAACAATACCATCTGTACAGTGAGTGTAAATGAAATCATCTCAAACAACAAATGGTCAGTGTTCTTGGGGAAGTTGAGATCCAGTGGAACCCATTCTTTCGAACATATACTTCCGGGTAACATATATGTATGAACCAGCTATGATGATCAGGGCTGTAAATATGCAAGCAAACACAATGCCTGCAATGAGTCCCTCGTTGCCTCCCCCTCTGCGTTTTGCCGAGATCTTCTCTATGTAAGTAGAGTCCTCGGGAGATAAAGCCTCGTCACCTTTGGATGGCGAGATATCCTTCGTTTTTGGAGGCTGCTTCGTCCTAGGCTTTGGACTTGGAGCGCATTCTGGAGCTCTACCTTTCAAACGGGATGGACCTTCGTTTTTGTTCCTAGGTGTTGGGGATGGTGCAGGGACTAGATCATCCTCGGGATCATTTGAACCATCGTCTGAAGATGGTGAGAGCTCTCGAGTTGCTGCTGCCTGTATGTAACAAGAATGTATGAACAAGAGGAGGATGAGCATGAAGAGTTTCATCGTGATAGAAGTTCAGAACCATGAATCAGCACCAAATGAGCGAGGGTGTGCATGACGCATGACTTGCATATAAGATATAAGCATAGTCATGAGTCTGGGCCAGACTCGTTTGCGTTTCTGGAAGTCGTTTGCAAATGTCAAAGGACGCGCGTCCTGTTGTTTTCAAGGAATGAGCCTCACCTTTCCCTGTCTTGAATCAATGATCGTCGGGTGGGTCGTAGTGGTAGTTTTAGCGCCGTCATTTCTAGTGTTCCGAGCAAGTCGACATACATACGGTCGGTCATTATACGTCTTCGTGTCCTGTTGCGTGGACTTCATCTGCGATGATCGGGTCCATTTCCTTAATGATATTAATCGCCTTTCCTCAACTCAAGTTAATGAGCTATACGCAAAGCCATGTGTTGCTCTTTGTAAAACATTCTGTGGTCATGAATTCATTTTAAGTACAGACATGCTTATTTTCCAGATGGTGTACTCCGGCCTGATTCACGTTGGGGTTCGTCAACGGACGCAGTTTCCCGTGGAGGTCACCATTACGAGTATACTACTGGTTCTCGCAGTTTGTTATCCTCGGTTAAGCGGACGTCCTTGTGATGCTACTGAGAAAATTATCCTCAACTGTCATTCGTGACACACAGTTTGGCTCTCTGGAGAACTAAGCTAGAGTACCAGAACAAACCTCTGTTTTCCAAGTGAGAAACTTTTCAGTAGTACCGGTAGCGAATTCATATTCTACAGTTACCTCTCCGAGAGGACTCTTGATCCCATCCCTCTCATGTGAGGATGGACCTTCAGCCTCCTCGTCGGTTAATCCTATTCCTCTGTTCCATATCACCCCAGCTGACGTGGTCATATATCCAAACATGACTGAAGAACCATAGTGTACGTATGAATCGATCGCATCAAGGATTTGCTGCAAAGTTGCATTGCAACTACACGCTGAATTATTGTTTGATGCTGCTTTAGGGCAGCGCAGTGGCCTTCGTCCCCGCTGTTTTTTCTCGCAAGAGCTCACTCTGGTTGGGAGCCATCAATGCCATGCCTTGGTCCACTTGTTTACATGCATTCCCATGGTTCCGATCTACCTTGCAATGACATTTGGCTTGATCCAAACTAGCATAGTTCACGGATATCGGGTATCCGGCCCAGTTCATACCACCACTGGTCCATACGTCATTCAATCAACAATCCGGCCGGCTGAGACCATATTCTTCTTGCGGGCTGAACAAGCTGGTGGTATGGGCGAGTTCTGAGTTCCAAAGAGTTATGGGTGATGGTATTCGGGACAAGATCAAGAAGGATGTTGGACTCTGCCAAATGGCCATAGACGTTCTTAAATCTTTTCACAGATAATTGCGCAAAAAATAAAAACACTGCGCAAAAGTCCCGAGTGAGATAGGCCCGGTACTCTATGGGCAAATGAATCACTCCTGTGACGTGTGAGAGTCACCGTTGACTCAGGTCAGGACTCCTGTGACGTCACACTGAACCTCAGGATGTAGCTACACCTGGTTGTCTGCAAACTAGAACTTCGCAGTAGAAACCTGCGCCTGCGGAGAGTAGGAGCTGTGGGCAGTGCTGCTGGAGTTTCTGTTGACCAAGAAAGGATATTTGTGAACCGAAAGCCTACTCAAGTGTGTGAAAAAACACATCCGAAGCATCCGAAGAGCTGTTTGTCGCTGAGGGTGCTTGTTCAAGCTTGGTGGTGATTGGTGAACTCCTCACTTTTTGAAACTTGAATAATATTTAAGTTTATTTTGAGAAGCCACATTTTCAAAAGCCTGAAATATTGAAGCTGTTGCAATTTGGTGGATGCCCATAGTTCCTCGTATCTGTGGGACACTAAAATAGAGATGCTCAAGCCAAGCTATAAGTGATGGATGTAGAGTTCCGATCTAGAGCTGTAATCTTACGCTGAATTGCAGACTCGGCGGACACTTGCGCACAACGTCGTGGCAGAGCTCAAAGCAAGGGTTGACAACGTAATTTGGATCCGTCCCACCATAGCCCCAAATTGAAATAGATTGTTTGATGCTAGTCGTATAGCTCTTCCGAGTACTCATATGGAACGGATATGGAATGCACATTGGAAACTGCGTTGCACAAACCTGCATTGCGCAAACACCTCCAAGGGCAGTCCAAGGTACCAGTTGTGAGTTTGAGTGCCGTACCCAGCGTTTGTATGCAATTGCACAATCGCTGCAAGTATGGAGAGCAATATCTCTACAGTTTCCCAATGATAAAAGATCCTGCAGAAAAGCACAACAATGCACACCTCTTTCCAGCATATTGTTTAGGAAGCACACCAAGACTCTTTGAGTTTGACATTGGGCAAAATTATCTTCTCTTTTCCCAACTGGATCAGGTCCGATCACCCAACCATATTGAACCCGTGCCTTGAATCCAGCCCCCACATTCGAAAGAATGTCTGAGCATTTCAGAGGACGCATATGAGAGGAAGTTTAAAGCTAGAAGAACACACCATAGCAGAACCACGTTGGGTCGGATACCACGTTTGTAGGTAAGCAATTGTAAGCCGAGCTGTCACATTCTTCCTGAATGATAATCAAATAACCAGATAATCAATTGGCTTTCGATAGTTAATTGTAGTAAGACGCTAATTCTTATGAACTACCTATTGTCTAGCTAATATAAATGACAACCATAACCAGTTGACAAAGCGCCTAATCGGACATACCTGTTGATAGTCGTATATGTCATTGCCTTTGCTATCCACCACCGGGACAGGAAAACAGGGGACAAGGGGCCCCATATCACAGTCAGGATTCAAAATCACGTCTACAAGTTGTCCAAACGCTCCGGATAATACTGCAAAGTAATCAACTGTAAGAATGAGGAGAAGTCCGAAACCGAAATGACATTTACGCCAATACTGCAGCACAAGTGTGGTCCATAGCAGTGCCATTGTTTCAGACGACAGTTTTATGGCATATTCTTCCCGTTTCCAAACGAAACGTTGCAAATGAATTGAGTTCCACGGAAACCTAGTACATCCAACCTGCACAAAAATGCCCTGGGCCGTTGGGCTACATGCTTAGAGACTCAAATACAGAATGTGCTACGTTTGGTGGTGGCAACTTGAACTACTTGGGGAGTTTGAGGTCTGGTCTGACCTGGATGAACTTCTAACTGATAAATGTGTAAACTGCTGAAAAGTGCACTCTTATTATTGCATTTTTCAGCACAAGTGACATTTCAGTGAAAACCTTGCATGTGTATGCTTCATAGTTATTTGCCAAATAACTATGAAGCAATACATAGTCTCAAAATTCAGAGCAACAGTCATTCGTTATTTTGATGTTTATTTCAGTCAAAACCTTAGCGAAGTCCATTACCCGTTCCCGGATCCCATGGTCGAGAATCAAAATGAAATGAACACTACTTCGTAAAATAGAGCCGACTCGATAATCCCCCTTTCAGGAGTTATGTATGTTATCTAACCTGTAACTCACCACCCGAGAAAAGCATCAAAGTGAAGTAGTCAACTCCCTTCAAGTTTGCTCGAGATAGAGGAAAGAATGGTGTTCATTTCTAATAATAAAAAACATACTAAAGCTTTACTTCTTGTGG
>LDJE01099165.1:0-14179 GCA_001021135.1 Selaginella kraussiana
GGGCAAAAATCGCGTGTATGTATTTTTGTGTATGTACACTTTGGGATGTCCGTAGAACGGGGTAGCTCACTTTTTCTCCGTCACCACACCTACCACAACGTTGGTTACCTGGTACCCCAGACAGCAAGTATTTTCAGTCTTGTTTTGTGGAAAAAATCGAGCATTTTTACCAGTTTTCCGCTCTCGTCCAGCGTCATTGGGTTCTCCACAACCACGGTTTGAGGTTGAGGCTTTGCCTGGGCCTGCGCCTGAAAAAAAAAACGAGACTTTATAAATAAAAGCAAAGAAAAAACGAGGTTAATAAACGCTGATTTTTCACCAACAAACTTATAGCTTGAATATGAGGTTGAAGATTACCGGAGGTTGAATGAACGACGTCCGATGGACGGGCAATGGGATTCTAAGATTGCTCATCTGAAAAAAAACAGCAATAAGCTACCACGAAAAACATGAGTTTTTCTTACCGTGATCGGTGTAACGTATTGACACAGGGCACATTTCACTGAATGTGCTCCAAATGCATAAACCAGAGTGGTACTGCATCCTCCGCAGTTTACATGAGCAAGCTGGTTTGCTGCTGAAGAAAAACTTCAAACTTTTCATATGAGAAATCATGGAGAAACTGCGAAGCTTACAGTCTGTTGCTACATTCACTGTGTGGCAACACGAGCACTGCACACTGGTGGCTCCCCTGATGTACATTAATAGGGTTCTGCAGCCACCACAAATAAGCTGGGCCATTTCTGGACCTGCAAGTTTAGTAGTGGTTTAGCAAACCTAAACACCAAAATGCATACCATTTGGTAAAACTGGTGTGATGGAGTTGCAAAGAGCACAGCGGACGTTCGAAGCACCATGAGGATAAATGAGGAGTGTTCTACAGCCACTGCAAATTAGTTGGCTCTGAGAATCTGTATTATCAAGAAAAACTTCCATTAAACAGGCTATGGAGACGACCAGGGTTGCTTACTCGGTAGGGACAAGAGTGGTGGTAGATGAGGATGGTAAGGTGCCAGTGGTACTGGCATGTTTGACCATGGGTTGTTCCTGGAGGTAACGTTGGAGGAGCTGCTGCTGCCATTGGTAGAAGGATTGAGGGTGTGATTAGCTGAAGCAAGCGTTAATGCAGCAACTACTTCATCTTGCTCGGAAGACGTTGATGTTTGCGTCGCTGCTCCTCCTCCTCCTGCTCCCGTCTGTGTTGTTGTTGCTGCTGCTGCTCCAACATTGTTGGCAGCATTCATCCTCCTACTTCGAAAAACATAGCTCTAGAAAATGCACATCGTATATATGATCATCACAACACCATGGATTTTCTCCCGCCTCTTGGGATCCCACCCTCCACGTATGAGGGTATATAGGGTTGGTAGTTATACTTCACTGAAAAGTTGTAGTTATTATAGAATTATTTTGTTAAACTTGTCTGCTGAGATTTTGATCATATGCCACCAAGAACAATGCAACTATAAATCCGACGTCCAACTTCCCTTGCATCCATATGTCGTAATTTGACATCATGCATGGGAAGATTATTTCGTTAAACTGTGATTTCTTATAAAAGTTTCCGCTTTTCAAAGATTCCAATGTTCTTACCTTGGCGATCATGTCATCCCTCTGGAAGATCTCAATAGTTCCATTCTTTCTACGAACTACAAACTGGAGCTCCCTTTTATCCAAATAAGAAGACACTTTGAGTTTGTTCTTAGACTTTTCTTTCGCTTGGAATGTCATGGAATCGACCATATTGCAAATTTTCCAGGTGGAATTCCACCATGAGCACTGTTGAGCGAACATCTAGGCCCAAAAACTCAGGAAGGCATACCTGACGATAAATCCGAACAACTGTAGAGCCACGAGCGTCCTCAATTGAGATCGACGTATCAGAAGCCCATCTCACTTTTAAAACGAGCTTCCCCGTAGAATCCTTGACTTCATCACTACCCAAGACATGAGGAATGTAAATCAAATGGTGCTCCATACCAACGAGCAAGGGATTAGTCTATTTGTTCTTAAAACAAGAGGACTTGGAACCACTTTTTAAATGTAGTAGTTGAGTCTTCTGTAACTTTTTGACATTGGACCCCTCATTAAGTAGGGGTGGCCCATATTTCTTGTCCAATGTCAAAAAGTTACAGCCCATATTGGAGGAGAGTGAGCATGAGCTTCTGGAGTGAACAGGACAGGGATATGTTCAATCCTCCAAAGGAACTTTGAACGGGTAGGAGGAGGCCACCGAGGTAGCCCGACAGCGCCCTCGTCAGCCCAAAACAGCAAAACCACCGTCGTATTCCATCATTCCATCAATCTGAAAGCGAACAGAGCCGCCTGCACTTCTACCAGTGCCAGTGGTGTTGAGGAATATAGTGTTCGGGCCCAGCAGCTGCCATTTCCATTTCCAATTACAAGACTACAACCATAACCATCTAGGAACGATCTTTGGTCTGGAAATTCAGTAAGGCAAAACCAGTAGTCCATATGTATGAGATTGCCGTGTGTTACGACAAAAATATAGAAAGCACTCGGGATCAACGAAGATGATAATCCCGAGATAGGTTATTACACAGAGTGAAGTCCCTGTGCGGGAATAGTCCTCTCGCATTCTTACGACTACAACAATGATCCGCAGAGACCTCGACACTATAATATTAGAAGGTACTCGGGATTAAGCCAATTGCAACAATGATCGCGGGAAATCTTTGTCCCGGAATACCATCAACGCAATATCATACAATGATGATCCCCGACTCGGAACGTCATACAAGAAAACCCAAAATTTCGGATTATTTAAAACGTCTCGCCCATTTTACACGCTATACAATAGTACAACACCAGCTATCATCCATATCCCAAGTTCTATACGCATAAAAACTCAGTAGTGCAAAACCAGCAGCTCATATGTGTTAGAGCAGAGACCTCGATGCTGTATTACGATTTAAAAAAATATAGAAAGTACAGAGTAAGCGGATTATAATACTAACCTCGGGAGATATTTGGTCTGGAATAACAGAGGCCTCGATGCTGTTGCGACTTAAAATATAGAAAATACTTGGGATTAAGCTGGCTACAACAATGGCCTCGGGAGATCTTTGCTCTGGCATACCAGTCGGACAAAACCGGTAGCTCATACACGCTATATTACAACTTAAAATATAGCAATGATCGTGGGGGACATTTGTCCCGGAATACCAGCAATGCAATATCATAGAATGGTGAGCCCCGACCAGGAACTAGGAGGAAACCCAAACGTTCGGCTTATAAAACGCCTCAACCATTCGTACAATGGCTCATTGCAGACTAGTAGCCTAATAAATATACGTTACAAGCTAAATCGTAAGAAGTGACTGATAAAAAATCTATCAAGAGTTAAGCGTTGCAGCCTACTGAACCATGTATGATAGAAATACCATTTGGGAGGGGAACATGCCGTCCATGCACGACACGGTGCTCAAGGTTTCTGTGAGTGTGGAGATGCCCCTTGATCGTGCGGACACGTATCTTGCTATAAAGGGTATGTATATGCTTCGTTGATGTGGACATATTAACTAACGACTGTAAGGATCGGGCCTTTGGAAATAGAGTGATTTATCAGGCAAAGAGACTGACCAAGGCAAACTTCCTCGGTTAATAGCTGCAATGCAGTGGAGGTGAAGTACGACTATGCTGCACAACCTTCACGTTCAGTTGCTCATGCACTGGTGCTTTCATCTCCACGCAAGAATTCTCTATCATGTAGAGACTCCGGCTCTCTCTGAGATGATGAAGATACACACCGAGATATGTTGACGACTCTTTCGGCCAGAGGATATTCGTGCGGGTACCCGTACTATATAACAACTTCCAGTGCAGTCCTTCGCCGTGAGTACAATGGGTATCTGAGATAAAAGTGCACCTTCTGTAATTTTGGTCTTGTGGGGTTGTTTAGATACACATACTCCCAGCTTGTACTATCTATATTGTGTTCTGAGGGTATGTGTATCTATATTGTGTTCTGAGGGTGGATCCGGTTGTTGGCGTACGACCGGTTATTTGAATAATTCAGCAAGTTTGTTTTAAGAATATTTTTGGAGTATTCAAAGTCATGCTTCATTTCAATTTTATTTGAATTTGCAAAAAACAATAAATAATAAAATTATTAAATTTACATTATCAATTGCATTTGAACAAATGGAGATTAGTAAAGGCTCTCTACTACCACATTCTGGTTTTGCACAGGACCAAGCCCTCCCCTGTCCAATCAAACATTTGCTCACTCCATTTTGCAGTTTGGAACTTCCCAAGAGGGAAGAGAACAATCAGGGGAGGCCTGGGGCAATTGATGGATGAGGGTACTCCAGGCCCTATGGTATATGGCACCCACTCGGTGTCTCGGCATCGAGGTGGTCGAGTCGAACGACCGGTACTCATCCCATGAGGATCGTGAAACCTCAACAATTATGTGGTTCCACAATTTCTTGTAATAATGACCCCAAAGACTAAAAACCTCGTGACTATCCGGGTCAACCTCTACTGATAAGGTTGAGCAGTAACAGTGGCAGCTAATAAGGTTGTTTCTATAAGAAGAATGGGGTTGCTTGAGCTGGCTAAGCTATTCGTTAAGGATAGAACTTGCAAAGATTATCCACTACGATTATTAACAAAGACTAAATTTATAATTTAGGGCAATTTAAAGCCAAATTTGTTAGGAGACCGTCATTCAATCAAGCATGGATGACGCACATGACGAGGAGTCTGCTTTTTTGCCAAGGAGAGAGAAGAAATTCACTGGTCAAATATTCATAGCATGTATACTAGCTGCAAGCAGTGGTCTCATGTTTGGATACGCAATTGGTGTTTCAGGTATGTCACTTGTCTTTTCTAGAAAGATTGATTTCCCAAACTATTTGTCTAGGTGGTATTTCTTCTATGGATGATTTTCTGGATAAGTTTTTTCCGGGTGTCGCTCAAAGTAAAAAACATGGTGATGGCAAGATTCATAACTATTGCCAGTATAGCGACCAGTTGTTGCAACTTTTCACGTCCTCTACATACATTTTTGGCTTGATTTCCACATTTGGTGCATCACATACCACTAGAGCTCTTGGCAGGAAACCAACTATGCTTATTGCTGGACTCTTGTATTTCTTTGGTACCATCATCAATACTTCAGCTCAGAATGTGACCATGTTGATAGTTGGACGAATATTTCTTGGATGTGGTATTGGCTTTGGAAATCAGGTAAATAAATAAATTTATTAGATCATAGTAAATAAATAAATTTATTAGATCATAGTATATGAAACTGACTAAAATTCATTTACAGGTTGCACCATTATACTTATCTGAGATTGCTCCACCTCATTTGAGAGGTCGGTTGAATTTGATGTTTCAACTAAACATCACGTGTGCTATTTTCTTGGCAAACTTGATCAACTATGCAACTGAACAAATACATCCTTGGGGCTGGAGGTTATCAGTTGCTCTTGGAGTAATCCCGTCACTAATACTTACTCTGGGAAGTTTTTTATTATATGAGACACCAAATAGCTTGATAGAGCGTGGCATGTTGAGGGAAGGAAGGATGGTACTTGAAAAAATAAGAGGCACTAATGACGTTCAAGAAGAATTGGATGACTTGATAGAAGCAGGGAAGGTAGCTAGCACAACAAGAAGTCCATTTCGAGACATTCTCAAGAAGAAGAATTTTCCACCATTGTTTATAACTATGGCAATGCACTTCTTTCAACAAGCTACTGGTATAAATGCTATTATGTTTTATGCACCCGTCTTGTTCAATACTATTGGATTTGGAAGCACTGCTTCACTCATATTCACCTTTTTTGTTGGCTTCGTCAATGCGATATGCACAGTGATCTCAATGGTTGTGGTGGATAGGTTTGGCCGCAGGTTATTACTTCTAGAGGCTGGAATTCAACTTACTATTGCACATATAGTAATTGGGACATTGCTTGCGCTTGGCCTCCAGGATAGCCTCAACCTGTTAACTGAATGGCAAGCGTATACTCTTGTTGCCATGATAATCCTATTTATCACAGGGTTTGCTTGGTCCTGGGGACCCATTGCATGGCTGGTTGCAAGTGAAGTCTTCCCCTTGGAAGTACGTTCGGCTGGTCAAAGCATCACAGTTTGCACCAATCTATTATTCACATTCCTTATGGCTCAAGGTTGCCTTACAATGCTATGTGGTCTCCAGTTTGGGCTTTTCTTCATGTTTGCAGGCTTTATGGTACTGATGACATTATTTGTTGCATTCTTTCTACCCGAAACCAAAGGCATTCCAATTGAAGAAATGGGCATGGTTTGGACAAGACATTGGTTTTGGAAAAGATTTGTAATTTAAAATTCCCGGGGGTTCAAGTCAATCGAGAACAGTATCATATACAAGACATTGGTTTTGGAAAAGATTTGTAATTTAAAATTAATAAGCTTTATCTCATGTATCTTTGTAGATGATACATGAGATATGCTTTGTTGTACCTTGTAGTTTGTTTTAATTGATTCGTCGTTCTGAAATTAAACGCGGACCGTAATTTCAAACTTAAAATAGATTCCCGCTGAAGCTTTGGCGGGAAGCTTTATTTCTAGGGTTCTTCCCCCGCCACTTGAAATGCTGCGACTGCCACTCGCAGATTCTTAAATTCTGCTTGCAATGCTCCTCACGATAAACTGGATTGCAAGAAGTGCAAGAAGGTACTTCTTTTCTTTTAAGGTCATAATACAATGCACGAACAATCTTATGCGACCTTCGTGCTGAGGCCTCTATCGCCAGATTCGTTCAAGTCCTCACTGGAAACACTTCCAGGAAAAATCTACACGCTAGGAAGGTCTAAAACGTGCGACGTTATCTTTGAATGCAAGAGAATTATTTCAAAGCATTGCCAGATCGTAGTACAGGATGGCTCACTTGTACTATACCACGGCATACCACAACGCGATCAAGAAGATCACCAAAACTTGGGTACCGCAGGTGCGTCCAGCGTTCTCGTGAATGGTCAGGTTGTACCTCACGGGACATGCAAGACGGTACTACCGGGTTCGAAGGTTCTGCTGGTCCCTTTGAGGTGCGTACCACAAATTGGATTCTACGTTGAAAGGGTAGAAGCTACGTCAAAAGAGGCTGCGAGAAGTACTTCCAAGGGGCTGAAACGAAGCCCGCTGATGGAGTTGAACACAAACAGAGACGCCAAGAGGAACGTCAAGAGGATAAAGGTGGTTCATTCCGCAGAGAGCATTATTGAAGCCAGCGTTAGGATGAGAGCGGAGGTTACCATCGGTAGTACCATCAGGAACAAAGAGCACAGTGAGAATATACGGAAGGGTCCTACCACGGTGAACTTCTCGTCTCTTACAGCTACCGAGGCCTCCACTGACTTGAATACCGAGAGTCTCATCAGATTCGACCATGAAGATGCAACCACGGTCTTGTGCAGTATCGACAACGAGCAGATGAGTTCGGCAGTGGTAACCACGTCTAGTGGTGGTGGCTCGCAAACCATGGTAGCCACGCTCACTAGTATCGACAAGGAGGAGGATGCAATGGTAACCACATTCACTAGTAGCAACAGCGACGGAGATATCAATGGTATCTTCCAGACCGTGGCAGCCACGGTTAGTAGCGACGTGCACAACGATGGTAACTTCGCAACCACGAATGCGGACGTTAACGTGTTACCCTGCAGCAACTACACTAAGACGAAGCATCCGGCTCTCGTAGAAACGGAGGCTTTCGTGTTTTCCAAAGATTCTGAAGATGTCGAGCTCGAGAAGGTGACGGGCTGCAGCGATGGTCTATGGCTAAATAGGTTGGAGCACGAAGATGCGGATCCCACGAAGAGGCATATTTCTCTTCAGGAGCTTCTGGCTCCAGTGGAAGACATCGAGGAGATGTTTGTCGCAACGTTTACATCAGACGTGTTATGGTATGTGCTCCGTATGTTTGTATCTGTATTTATACGGGACGTTTTCTGCAGGTTTTTGAGTTCATGCAGTATTCCAAAGACACTCCCTGTGACTATTGCATGCCACGACTACGAACGCTGCTGGAGCTCAGCAGAAGAAGACCGATTCGACACCCCGTTTCTAGAATGGCCGAATGTTACAGTCATGTAAGATCTTGTTTTAGGGTTATGGTTAGGGCTAGGGTTAGGGTTAGGGTCTAGTTCTCATTGCTGTTTATTTGCAGCTATCCAGCGTTTCCGACGTTTCGGAGGACCAAAGACAACCAAAAAATGCGCGGCATTGGTTGTCACCACCCCAAACTGTTCGTCTTAAAACGAAAGTCGGAAGTTCGTGTAGTCGTTTCATCAGCAAACTTGAACTGCCGTCAGGTACGTACCATGTTCGTGGCTCCGGTTATCTAAACTGAAGCACTTCTTGACACTGGTTCAACGTCTCTAATGTCCTGTGGTGGCAAGAATTTCCTCGGCAAGAACTCCGAGATTACAAATCGTTGTTTCAGCTCTCCGGAGCTTCGGAAAGCCCTAAACCAACTTCTGGGGACTTTGCATCGCAGCTCTCAAGCTTTCTGTCCGTGTTGGTTAGAGGAGTACCATCGGAAGCACACTGGCCGGTCGACATGGCCGGATACGACTTCTCGCAAGCTACAGCTTCGCTTGTAGCTTCGGTTCCGGGATTGCATGAGACAGTCTTGCCATTGCCGGATCAAGTAAGCATTTTCAACATTGATTTAAGTGCAAGGTAATTAATTTCATCGTGCATTTACCAGGCATTTTCAGGAGGATTGAAAAAGTACCTTGGCACTGTCTGTTCCAATGTTGTTGGGATCAGTCACTGGTTTCATTCCCGAGCCGATCCGAATGGCAGCCGACTGCGAAGTCTGGCGGCTCTTCTTGGCTCCATTACTACCGATCAGGAGGGAATGATAGGGGTGTTCTTGAAGCGGATGAAAGACATCCCTGTTGATCCCAACGCAGTTATGGTTGTAGTAGGGAAATCGCCTGAAGGTAAGCCTGTTTTTACTTGCTTCTCGTTCTTCAAATACGTAATGAAATTGTGAATGTTAGAGGATGAGCATGTACCACTTGGTTTTCTGCCAAAGCTTACGGCAAAATGGGTTGCTCCTCTTTGGGACGAAGGAGTTTGCTCTTTCAGGGCCTTTGTATGGCCAAATCAGGTGCTTCCTGTAGCCGCTGGTTACAGCAAGGATGCCGTTCAACTTGTGCTATGTGGTTACGAGGTGAGTTTCTGGATTTAGGGTTTAGGGTTTAGGGTTTAGGGTTTGGGAGGGTCTATATATCATCTCTGGTGATTACAGGGAGATCGTTTTCCTGGAAAGCTAAAAAACGAGCTCGTATACGCCCTCAGCACTTTTATGAGCTTTGTGCAACGACGGTATGGCATGTGGCGTCTTGAAGAGGTGAGTGTACGTATATTCAATCCTTCGTAGCTGACCTTCTGGTTGTGAACGCAGATTCTTTCCGAACACAAATGGCCGGACGCAGCCGAAACCGAATTCGTGTACTGTAAGTATTCAAAGCATTATCCATATGTTGCGATCGGTGTCTCATGGAAAACAGGCGCGTCTTCAATCGGCACATCATTGAACTCGAGTTTTCTGGCATCGTTCTCGGTTGCAACTGGCCGAAAAGCCATCTCGGACGACGCCTACGAGTCCGACCCTGAGGTACCTGTTTTTTTTTTGAGTTCATGCCTTCGCTTACAGTTACATGCAGTGGGGTTGTTGGACTGCAGTACACGAGCAGCAAAAACCATCTCTGAAGGTGGTTTTTCCAACGATTGAGCGGGTCAAGGCATCCAAATGGGGGCCTTCTTCATATAGAGGCGTGCTTTGTTTTTCAGAGGTAAGCTTACTTCGTGGCTGGACGGTTCTTAATGTCTTAATTTCTCCAGAAAACATGGGAACGGCTGAGGAAGACGGATTTGCTTCATGATGCTGTCTCAGAGACAGCTAGCCGAGAGGGAGTACCAATGCATTTGAAGGTAACCAGTTCGGTTTTATGGTTTAGGGTTTAGGTTTAGGTTTGGGGTTTGTATTTTTAACACCTGACCGATGCAGGTTGCAAGACGTCGTTTCCAAACAACTCCATCGGGCAAGCCCTTCGGCTGGATTTACCTGGGGTCTCACAACCTCAGTCCAGCTGCATGGGGTAAATCCGTGAAGAAAACTACTCAAGTGCGTTCAAGGTTGCACATTTGCAACTACGAGCTTGGAGTTGTTCTGATGGATCCTCCTCCTACGTCCAAGTGCACAGCAGTTCCATCTGTCGATGATTTTATTCTTCCATTCGTCGTGCCTCCACCCAAATACGGATTTGGAGATAGACCTGCGACGCCCACTGCCTTGAAGAAACTTGCAGAACAGCCTGAGGAGTTACCTGTGTTGAACGAGGTCGGTGAAGTAGAAACCGAAGTCGGCTCCGACGTGGAAGTAGATTCAGAAGATTCAACTTCAAGCTCAGCAAACACATACGCAGAAGCCCTTTGGGGTCACACCTCTAAAGTGTAGATATCACATGCACTGTATTGGTTTTTAAAACCAAAATAGTTTGTAATTTACATCCATTCTTCAGTTTTGTCTAGTGAGTTTGTGTTGCTCTTAATAACATTAAAATCATCAGAAGGAAGTTCCACTCTTTGTATGTTCATTTTATCATTCATCGCTATAAAACAGCTCTTATAAGCGTGCTTGTTTTTGGGCTATAGTTTAGACTAATGGTTGGAAATGTCACGAGCTTCAGGCAATTGATTTACTTGCAGATTCTTCCAGCTTATTCGTATTGTTCCCCGTAGCTTTCAGAAATCATATATGTATCAGGAATCATAACCCCGGGAATCTTCAAGGACAGTGAGCCTTAACAACAAATGATCAGTTAGCAACTGGCTTAAGGACCTTCTTAGCATAAACTCGTGCTTAGAAACTGATTTTACTGGTTTAAAATCGGTCAGGGAGCCAGCTTTCGCCTACATTGTCCTTGGGCCTACATATTAGCGTACTAGGCCTGTCTCTGAAGCATGTGTGAGTGTGTGTGGTCGATTGACTTGATCTGATTGAGCATGCATTTTCTTCCTGATATTTTTTTCTGAATAGTCTACTGCAGGCCTGAATACGGATGAAAAGGTATTTTCTGGATTTTTATTTCATTTTTATCAGTGATATTTTTCTATGTGCTTTTCGACCGTCCTCAGGAGGCACTAGACTTACAGGGACAAGTTAGAACTGCCTCTTGCTCCTCCTCACCATGTGGACAGAGCTAGAGCTAAGGTACCTGAATTTCTCGCCGTTTTTCCCCCGTTTTGTTTTTTTTTTTTGTTTTTGCATTTTCCGGAAATATCATCTTCTCAGGTCTCTTTGTCTGCAATGTTACAGTGAACCAGAGGACGTAGTTTTTGGCAAAGAGCCTGGAATGCACGCAACTTCGCTGCAGGTCCTTTCCAATGGGACACCTTCTAAATCTCAGCAGAAGCAGAAGCAGCAGCAACAGCTCAAGCAGCAGCAGGGGCAGGCTGCCAAGCCTAAGTTTCAGGTGGGAGCCTTGAAAAAGCCACGAAAAAGCATCGAAAACGATAAACTAGCTGAGACTTTCAATGTTTTTTTGTTTATCGTGGCCCTTGTTCTTGGTTTTGCAGTATCAGACCCTCGTATTCAGCCTAGAAATTCATTGCAACTCTTGTCTTCAGAAGGTCAAGAAAGCAGTTTTTCAAGTCGATGGTACGAAAGTGGTCTTTCTTGTTCCTCTCATTTTAATGTATTTTCGTAGTATTTTAGCTGATTTTTGTGTTATCCAGGGGTAGAGACCATCAGCTGGGACGCTAAACTGAAGAGAGTCACAGTTACCGGGCACTTCGATCAGCAGAAAATGCTGAAAAAAGTGGCAAAAACGGGCAAGCAAATCGCGATTGTTAATCCGAAGAATAATACCGGGAATAATACGAGCAATGGTGCGAGCGGCAGCAGCAACAACCCCAAACCATCGAACACGACGGAGAATACCCTCAAGATCGCATACGCTCTGAATACGGATACCTTGAGCACGGCGTTCAGCGACGACAACGTCAACAGCTGCTCCGTTATGTGATATTTCGAACTTAACGAACGTTGCGTTGCTTTCTTACGCGCGTCTCGAGATGTTTAGTCTTTTCGAGGATGAAAGTGATGCCCAGGGGGGAATTGTTTCTTTTGTGTGTGACAAGATCTAAGGAACCGATGTGACTTACTTCGCAACTTCGAACAAAAAACCAACTTTTTTTCAAAAGATTCAAATTTCAAAACACATAGACTAGTATATGAACGAGTATGCAGCAGCAGTCTCTACATGATGGAGCAATTGTTAACGTTGTCATCGCTGAAGATGTGGTCGACTTCGTTACGAGAAGTCGGGTTCTGTAATACGAGCATCGATCTGGTGTTGTAGTTCATCATGTTCATGTTCATGTTGCTGCTGTTGTTGTTGGGGTGGTGAGTGTTCAACGCGTGCTGCTTGTTCTTCCCACTGCTAGTGTTCATGTTGGTGTTCATGTTGCTGCTCGCGAGCATGTTGTTGTGGACCATGTTGACGTTGTTGCTGTGCTTGTTGCTGCTTGCATGATGGCTGACGACGTGATGATCCATTGTGTTACCATCAAAGGGTAACAGTAGCGACTTGGTGTTGCCAGCGTTCATGAAGTTGCTGTTGTACGCATTGCTATACGTATTGTACATCATGTTGCTGCTGCTGCCGCCGCCGCCGCTGCCGATCATGTTGGAAGAACCTCCGATGAGCTCAATCTGCTTCCCCGTTTTCGCAACTTTCTTCAGGACTTTCTTTGGATCAATGTAACCCGTGATGGAGACTCTCTTCAGCCTGGTATCCACATTGATGGACTCCACGCCTGAAAATACCAATACTCAAACATTAAATCCCTGAAATAACACTATATATGAAATTTCACCATCGATATCAGCAGCTGCCTTCTTGACCTTCTTGATACAAGCATCGCAATGAACTTGAACCTTGAGGACTATAGTCTGAAGGAGGAAATAAATACGTTAGAAATCCCCGAACTTCGACCTTGTAGATTACCTGGTATTTGTTCATTTTGTAAGCTGGTTCTTTGACGTGGTGCTGCCCTTTGTGCTTGTTGCTCGAGGACATGTTGTAGTAGTCGTTCTTGTTGTGGCCCTGCTGAGGATAGTAGTAATCCGGCAGCTGCTGCTGTTGCTGATGATACATTCCTGATGAAGTATAGTCGTCGTCGTCGCTGTTGTAAGTGACATCTGAAGCGTAGTCATACTTCGGAGCCGAGGACCTCGTTCCCTTGTACTTCTTCCCCATTGGAACGAAGGAAAAACTCAAAGATTTTCAAGGGAGAAACACGGGAGAATGGAATGGAGACGAGAGAAAATGCGAGAATGGTGAAGACTACGACAGTGAGTATATATATGCGAATGGTATAGACAGGATTCCAGATGGAACTGGGGAGCTCACGGACGCACGCACGCTTAGTTGAGCTAGAAGCAGCCTGCTCTGAGGAATTAGATGCACACTTAATGTGAAGAAGAGACCCACGCTTCTGTGGTCTAGCATCTGAGGAAACCTGATGTTCAGCATCGACACGACACCATCTCTCTCTCTTTCTACCTCTGTCTGGAACGGGGCTGTCCTTCGTTTTCGTAGCGAATTGACAGTTTGTTCCTGGACGGCTGGACTGGACGACTACGTTCAAAGCATTATACATACTTGTATCAAAGAAAACCAAATTTTAAAAAAGTTTGATTTTATATTGAACGTGTACATGGATTACACATACATACACACATGAAGGCATCCCCGTTTGGTTATATACGAGTTACAATGTTACTTTTTATATAGCAGATTAATAGTTGTAACAGTTCATTTTCATTTGCATTTAGTAGGTAACTGTTCATTCACCAAATAATTCAAATCTATAGTATGGCCCTTGGTTAACCGGTGCTAAGAAGCAGAAAATACTCTAAAGTTTGACGTTTAAAATATAAATATAAACTGAAAGTACAGTGGTGCTAAGAAGCAGAAAATACTCTAAAGTTTGACGTTCGACCCAACTGAGAATTTTAAGACGAACTCTTAACCTCATCTAATTTAATTTCAAAATATCTCAAGTTTGCCTTCTCGTGGACATTGATTCTCAATCACGGCCACGGCCCTTGCCTTTTCTTGCTGTGAGGAATTTTTCAATGCACTTA
>LDJE01099181.1:0-10127 GCA_001021135.1 Selaginella kraussiana
GACCGCTCTCACAGCCAATTCAAATGACTTCAGCATCCTCCATATGCTTGAAAGGCAGCGGGACCGCTCTCACAGCCCTGTATTTACCCACATTGTTCAGATGTTCATTCTCCAATCTGCATCAGTAAAAGAATATGAATATGTCAGCATTCATCTTAATGCTGTACCTATAGAAGTTCCAGTGGCCCCGTCTAATAATTTCGACGCATGCAAAGCAGAAGTTGATGACCATGTGCTGAATCTCAGTGCTTGGAATGTGGGTAACTGAATATGTCCATGCCAGTCTTGCTATTAAGTTGAAGGCCTGCAAAAGGTTGATTTTTTTCATGACTAACAGCTGGTTTACAGGGCATAGCTCGTACCATGGACACGAAATACGTCGCTTTGTTCTTCAAGATAAGTTGATCCCGCAACCATGGATTCACAGAGTTCGGTTGGAGGAGGCCCCAGTCGACTACCAGGTCCCAGTACAGCTGGTAGACGGTAGCCATGATAGAGATGAGCACGAAGTTCCCCAGCCAAAAATCAGACTTTTTTCTATCATACGTAAGCCGGACAACAACTGCTATCAACGCTGAAAGGTATTTTCCTCCGTTTGCAATATGTGCAGTGTCTCGTTCATCCATCCATCTTCTGCAGCACTGTCGTGCAAGAGTCTTGTTTACCCACGATCAAGTTTTAACATACCTGTAGAAGCCGCCACCAATAAGGCAGTACTGACATAAGATAAACGAATGACTTGAAGAGGCTACTTTCAGTGCAAGCGCTCATGTTCTTGTTTCTAAAGAAGCCGCCTCCATAGTAGCAGGAAATATATCCGAGGTTTCTCAAAGCAGGTACCTGCAAATAAAAACAAGTTGGGTCAAGCGGGTGCCGCACTTATAACTTTATACCTGGCTAGTTAATTGATCGGCCAGGAAGAAATCTGCAAACAGAACCTGAAGGAAACATGTCAAAAAATTATTTACTGCAGAAAAGTATTGCAAACCTTGCAGAGAGGAGAAGATATGATACGCCAAACACATCTCAAAAATGCTGCTCGTGCTGTTCTGTAGCATATGTTAAATGGACAGAACAGGATAAAGAGGAACAGCTGCAAACTCAGAGATATGTTAATGTCGGGTGGTAAGGTAAGTCGTACCAGAAAAATGATTAGTGCGATTATCTCGCTGTCCACGTGAACTACTGTGTAGGTTGCCACATGCAGAATCATGCCGATGATAACCATGGTCATCAAGACGGTACTTAGCAGCAGGACGTCCTGATACCTTAGTTCATTTCCCGCTGGGAAGTCAAATATGAACATATAGTTTATCCGGACCCGTTTCCAAACGTAGATGTTCCAGCCATACATATACAGGTGAAGGACGAAAAATAGCAATGTGCTGTATGAGACTTCCTTCAAACACCACGGTCAAACACCAAAAAATGACCTACCTGAACACTGGAAACACAGATTGCACGTACTTTGCGGTGAGTGATCCATTGTTGTTGAGGACGAGGATGCATATGAAAGCAACCAGGAGACTCCATGAGCATCCCGTGAAAAGGCCTGGAAACAGAGTTTCATCTAACAGAGTCTTTTCTTTTCCTCATAAATGTATGTACCTAAGATGAAGTTTATGTTTTCTTGTGCTGGGATCTGTTGCATGGGTCGCAGATAAGCCATCGCTTGCTTTCTATTCCCCTTGCAAAAATGTTGTGTGAAAACTGCTTCGACTCTATCCATAAAGACCAGCACCTGCAAAATCATGCATGTGAATGTATATTACTTATAACTATTATAATACCTTGTCAGAAGTTGCAAAGTAGGATCTTTCTACAACACGTAAGTACGTAACGGAAGCATTGCGTCCTGTTACCTGCAACATAATATGTGTGAGCCAAGAGTATGTATCAGCAGGACGTAGGTAGACATCTCACCTTGTCATACTTCTTCAGTATCTTGACAAAAGCCATCATATTGAGAGAACTAACAACAGCGGATTAAGTTAGATTTATCTAGCAAAAACATGTTTTGCTCACCTGTAGTTCCTCAAAAATCGTAATCCCCGGTAGAACTCGACCACTGCCGTTTGGAGCATCTTTGCCGCACGCTGAACTTTGGCTTTGCTGATGGAAGAAGTCTTTTGATTTTCAATGTCCCGTTCATCCTCTTTAGCAGCCTGCATAGCAACGAGCTCTTCCATCTGGATTTGCAGCTGCTCTGCCCGACTGCTGTACTCTTCTTCTTTGGACTTCTGGAACTTGTTTACTTTGTTCAGCTGCAGATCGAGACTCGCGAAGAAGTTCTTCTCAAGTTCAGCCTGTGCACCAAGCAGCTCGGTTTCATAAAGATCCTCATCTTCACCCTCGAGTTTCTTTACAACCTGCACAAGGAAAGTCGCAAATTTAATACGTGTGGATTTGAGCACAGCCTACCATTTCATTTTCGGGATTCCAGGTAGAACGTTTGAGCATGCTAAAACTTAGGAGGGGTGTTTCCAAGTTCTGGCTCACTGCCAGCTTCTGATGCTGCCTGGTATGTGAAATCTGGAGCTTTATTTTCTTTATTTCTTTCTTGAGCAGCTTGTAGTCGCAGTACATCGCACGCCATTCTGGTACCAGCTGCTTCTCGAACTGCTTTTGAAACTTTACCATCGGTTTCTACCTGGAGAAAAACAAGCAGTTGAGAGCAACAAGACCTCGAGGTCGACCACAGACAAGCAAAAATATGCGGCGGAGGGGCGTTTTGCACTCTCGAAACGTGGTGGAGAAAAAAGTGGAAACGAGCAAGGAACCCATGCTCATTGGCAAGAAAAGAATCTTTACATGAGCAACCACCAGACCACCAACGAGTCCAGCATAAGAACAGACGGTGAAAACATCCATACTGCACACTGTCCTAGGTACCCACGTATACCAGCATATGCACACTGGGACAAGCTATCGCTTTAGGAGAGTTCAAAATTTCTTGACCTTTGGCACTCACCGGCACTATGAAAGAATGTTGGATGCAAGCGCATGCATACATTCTCAGCAAGCCTACATGAATCTACCTTGCTGCCTGCCAGCACTTGAGGAGTCCAATACCGTCAACCGGGGGTTAGTACTTGGCACCAATGACAATTTATATACCCATGACGACGAATTTTATCAATGATTTACAGCAGCTATCATGTCAGGGAAAAGACTTCACTTGTTGGAAATGAGATGAAATAAGAGAGGTCCTTCGATCATGGAGAAATTGAAATTCGTTTGCAACTTTGAATATAAGGATATCTTGATCTCCTTAAATTATTCGTTAGTGGTGGTCGAACGAATATACGCGATCATTTGTTTTCTCCCTTCTTGTTGTTCTTGCTCCGACACTCTGTGATAAGAAATCTAAGAGAATATGTATTCTAGTGGATTGTGTTGTTCTAGTGGATTGGGCACCATGTAGACACGAACGAATTTACACACAAGTTATAAAGCGTAAGACTTTTCTTGTGATATTACATTCAAACTCTGAACTTGCAACGTCACAAGGAAAGACGGGTACTTCTCATATTGTTATCCGATAAGGTTGCGAGATTACGTTGAAAACACATTGAACGGAATCCACTGAGTTACAACGTCAATGTTGGAAGACTCTGAACACAATTAACAAAAACTTAACACGAAGCATTATTTAAAAAATTCCATTCGAGGATTATTATAAAGATCAGAGACGAGCATGCGGATCTTTCCTTTCCTCGTTGCCGACTGCCTGCAAGGAGAGGAATAAAGAGGGGGAATGTCAAGGAACCAACTTACAAGAGTGGAACATCCACATGCGGATCCTCTCCCATTATCCATTACATGGAAACGAGAGGTCTTCCAGCATAACCTTCTCGCCATGTCTCGTGTATTCGTACGACTATACCGTATGGAATACTTGGCTGCAAACATAAAAAGCTTAGAGACTACAGACAGTTGCGTGCAACATATACCCGATATTCGAAAACGGCAGTTGTAAGTCTACAGTTCCGCTCGTCACCTGTTCATGGAGATAACGAAACACGAATTCTCCACAGACAAAGTACCTGTCTGCTGCCACTTATCAAATTTAACAAGCCAGGAACTGTTCCCAAGCTTGCTCGTCCGCATCCTGTCAATCCATATGTGGAAATTCTTGCCTCTGTGTATTCCATGCAGTGGTCGAAGAATCTCTACAGCTCTCAAAATGTTGTCTTCTACACCCCAGGGACTGACCAATGTGGCCTCAGAATCCTGAAAGACGATTAATAGTTAATATCCAACAATGAACAGTTAATAAAAAAATGCATTTCCGTAGAGGCCCTACGGTCTATAACATGTCTCAAGGCTATGACGAATTTTGTTCAATTTTGTATCTCGTTCTTGAAAGACAAATACCCAACTAGTCCCTGGATGGATCTACCCCTGACCTTGATGTTTATATCTAACAATAAAGACGACTTTACCATGGGATTTTTCAGATGCTGAAACACCTCCTCGGTATTTTCAATATCTCCCCGGAGCCAAAACTCGCAGAGGAGCTGATGAAACACAAACTCCCTCGCAATCGAGACGTCCGTAGATTCGGAAGGAGTCGGATTTAAAACATCCATGTCCCTTGGCGACGTAGACGCCTGGAAGTTGAAGTGCTGAAGCGCCTGTAGTATCCCCGAAGCACATCTCTTGGTAGCACGAAATATTTTGGGGTTTTCTTGGGCATTCTCCAAGTACCATTGAGTGAGTTCCTCAAAGGCATTTCCAACCTGGAACCGGCATGAATGTTCATCATCCAGAAAATCGGTACTTTTTTCTTCTTTAGAAAATCGGCACTTACAATGACTCCGTAGACATGATCAACCATGAAGAGCTCTGCGTCGTTTCCAGAATCACCACATACCAGAATTTTCTCAGGAGCTTTGCCTTCGTTGTGGAGCTTCCGGATAATGTAGTCCAAGGCCTTCCCTTTACCAGCTCCTTCAGGCAAAACGTCCAGGTCCTGACCTCCACTGTAGATGATCTTAACTTTGAGCTACAAATCAACAAAATAATCCAAGAGATTAGTAGCATAATGTGATCAATCATATAAATGCTTACCCCACGATCATGCAACCGTTGCTTGAGCGTCTTGACAATCTCTGGAGCATGAGCTTTCTCAAATTTGAAGCTAACCTTATGGGGCCTTTGTTCTGACTGTGCCTGTAAACGTATACGAAAATACATTATACGGAAATATATTAATCATATTAATGGCAAACCTGGAAACTCATTTCTGGGAACTTCGAAGTTTCTTCCACGATGGCCGATCGGTCCCAGCCTTGGTTCATCTCTTGCTCCCAGCCCCGATCAGGAACCATGGCATCTCCGTATAAGATCTCAGTACCCACGGAGAGAATGGTGATACTTGGAGTGAGTAGTGGCTTTTCCTTCCTCAGCTGTGCATACATTGTTGGTGATCTTCCCGTGGAGAAGACGAGCATCGAGTCGCGACTGTACTCTGCAGCCCAGAGAGCATCAAAACGGAGCAAGGAGCGGTTTTCCGGATCTTCATGGTCCACCTAAACGATGAAGAACTAACACTTCCGTATGGCAATACAATGAAATGTACCATTGTTCCGTCAAGATCAGAGACGATCATGTGCTTCGCCATTGTGCTTTTCACGGTGCCCTAGACACTTGGCATTAAAGTTTGGCTTTAAACTCCTATTTTTATGCGTTTTCCATGAGCAGCCAAAGGCAAAGAAGGTCCAATTTTGAAGGGTGGAATTGGGCTCGGCTATTACACAGTTTTATTAATCAAATTAAAATGATAATATTATACGGTGCAGGCATCACGTCTTTTATATAAGTTATATATCCATGTTTTTGAGATATGAATTTGTGTTTTTATATTTAATTGCCACATTTTTGGCAAACTGTTTTGGATTTTTTCGAGCACAGCTGAATGTGAGCAAGGCTTCAGCCATCTTGTGCTGAGGATGAGTATTAAACTATAAATCATTGTGCCTAACAAACGGGCATTTTCTGCGTATGAGCGCCATTATGGGCTCTTCATTTTTTCCGGGCAAATACGACCACCGTAGAATCGTTCAGCTAATGCCGGAGCTCGGTGAAACAGCGATCGAGGCAGAGCAGCTATTCGCCAGTTGTTCATTTAGTATGTTCAATGTTTGTTTAACTGAATAACGTTTAGTTTGTTAAGTGCGATAAGATAGATGTTTTGACTTACAATGTTTTGAACTCGCTGTTGGTGTTGTTGGTTTAGTCGAACTCAACACCAACAGTCGAACTCGTTGTTGGTTTAGTGTTTCAATGTAATGTCCAACTGTGCCTTGTCTCTCTTGGATCAGACCCGTTCCACCGATAGTGAGAGTCGGAAAAAGGATTTCTTCCGGTTCAGCTTGCGGGACTCATTGTCGCTGGAAGAGGAGTTTTTGAAGGTGAGTTTTTCATGCATTTCTTTACCAGTTTACATAAAAAGATCAGGATGAATGAAAATGAACTCATGATGAAGGAATACGCAGAATGTAGCAAAGGTCCTTCTAGGTCTATGAAGTATGACAATGTCCCAAGGTTTACGTCCGACTTACAAGAACGCCGTCGGAGTTCCTTCTTCGGCGTTAGGAAATTCAGGGAAGGGTTTTAGGGTTCGTCGAGGGTTTGCTTCTCAAGAAAGCTGAGGTTTTTTTTTGCTGGCGGGTTTTCTGACCAAGAACATGGACGATTACTGTTCGCAGGTTCGCTGGTCATCCTTGTGGTATCATAGTTCTAACATTCCAGTACGCCATCTGGTTTCATGATATTGGTCAGAGATTAGAGAAGGCGAACCTGGTGGACGACGTTGGTGCATTTCGGCAAACCGTGGCTGATTTGGCTGAAAACCACCAGCGTCACAGCCAACGGGTTCTCCTCAGATACTGTTTAAGCTTTAGGGTTAGGTCTTGTAGGGTAGGGCTAGGTTTAGGTTTGTCAGGGTTGGGGTATAGAATTAGTTTTAGATTAGGGTTAAGGTTACGGTTCGCCACCTTAAACTTGGAGGGGAGAGTGCGGTAGTGTTCGAGCATTGAGGACTATGGTTGGAGTTAGAGTGTTGTGGGATGCTGGTTTTCGTTTTGCTTTCAAAAATTCATTTTTACAGCTGGCGGTTTTGTCACCCAAACACTTCAAGAATCTTGAAACTTCCTCCCCAAAGTAAGTATGAACCTCTTTGCAACGTTTCTAAGCGTCTGTGCCTACTGCCACAACCATCAACTGGTTATACCCTAGCCATGAATTGGTAAAAAATCCCTCCTTTCTTCATCCAAGCCTTAGTCCACTCTAAATTTCTCTGATCGAACTCACTCAACATGGACGTGATAGGTTGTAACAAACGGCAAGGGTCAGGACTGCAAGCATACTTTCAGCAACCTAGCAAGAGTCTTATTTTCTTTTCTTATGCCACGTATTGTTATTTCCTACCTATATAATACGATAGCAATTTAAGGTAAATGAAAAGATTAGTCAGGGACGTTAGCGTACATTGATCATCAGCAATTAATGTTTATGATACAAAAAATTGAATTGCCGTTGCTTTCAAACGTTGTCGCAGATGAGCTCGTGGGAAATGCGAATGGCCATGACGGGGCCACCAATTCTCATGACGCTGAACTTGACCAGGACGCCTGCGTTTCACCATTGAAACGCTGAATGCACTAAAACGACTAGTAATACCTGTGTTGCCAGCGTCAAGGGGCGTCGTAGCAGCTGCAGCAAGGGGCGACACACAGGAACGGGGGTACTTGTCGCTGATCCATTTCTTGAAGTTCAGGACGCCTGAAAGCCACCAGAAAGCGTCACACACCAACGAAGATGTTTACTGGCGGTTTACCATTGTTTAAGGCGTCCTTGTTGAGTATACTTTCGCAGTCGAAGATGCCCGCAGCCGCTGTGTCCAGCTTCTCCCGGCATTCGTAGGAGCCTACTTGATCGTACTGTTCCTTCCCATTGACGAAATCCTCGCAATGGAAGAGCTCCCAGTTGCGAGCTTGAACTACTTGCATAGTTCCTGGTGAAACAAAGAAACGTGAGAAAATGTGTACCATGGTTACGTACTTACCTTGGCACCCTCGTTGATCGCACAATGGGCAGCCAAGGAGATGAAAATCTGGAAATGTATCGTACACGTCAGATGACACGTCAGACCCAATGCCGCACACGTCAGACGATGGCAGGACAGGTCATACCAAAATGACACACGTCAGCTAACAGCATGGCAGGACACGTCAGACCGAAATGCCACACGTCAGATGACAATGGCAGGACAGGTCAGACCAAAATGCCACACACGTCAGCTAACAGCAGGACACAATGGCAGGACAGGTCAGACCAAAATGCCACACACGTCAGCTACCAGCAAGACACGTCAGACCAAAATGCCACACACGTCAGATGACACCCAAGACACGTCAGACCCAAATGCCGACAAAGGTCGCATCAGTACACGTCCTATAACACGGGACACGTAATACATAAATGGGGTACAGTCATACAAGATAATTGCCGTTAAGGTACAATCAGCAAAACAGTCGTACGGTCGAGTCAGCAAACATCGTACACGTAGGATATACGTACCGGCTATCCAGATACCCGGCTTGACGTTCGGGATGAAGCAGACGGGAGCGTTGTTGCCCTTTTCTTCCCACAGCTTTCCGGTTGCCAGGGCCTTCGTAGATGGCATGTTGAAAAATCCCATTCGCTTCCAGACTGTAAATACAACAATAAAATAATAAAAAATACGATCCGTATGAATGTATTACAAATGACTTACTTATGTGCTTCCGGGAGTTCGTGTAGAAATGCCTGCGCTCTGCGAGAAGAAAATTTGAAATCGTCAGGCCTCGATGATCGAATTTCGGCGATCGAACGAAATTTGGGAAGAACATCGACTTACCAAAGGCGGAGATGTAGAGGCGCTTCCAGGTGAGCTGCGGGGAAATGCTCACGTCCCCCACGACCCGCAGCTGCTCCATACAGAGGGATTTCCACACGCGATCGTCCATGGCGATCGGGAGGAAGAACCGGCTCGCCAACGCCAGGTTCGCCAGGTCGTTGGCCTCGAGAAATCCCACAATGCACGTCCATATGTCCTGGTTGAACCTGAGAATTCGCAGAAAATCAGCAGCATTTCGACAGAATGAGCCGATCGGCCGGCATTTCGACGCATGGATCGATCGCACTTACAGTTGTTCATCAGATGCGAAAATCGGTGTCGGCGGCGCCTTGGACCTCCCATGCCCCACGAGTCGCACCTCCGGCTCCGTCCGCGGCTTCTTTCGGGCCCTCCGCAGCTCCCACGACGCGAGCTCTGCACTGCGCTTCCTCGTAGTGACCACCATCGCTCACCTTCGAAAGCCCCTAGATTTTCAAAATCCCCTTTTACGTCAGGCGGGAGAGCCGTTCGAGCGATCGGCATCGTCCAATTCAAAATCTGCCGCAGATCTTCAACGACCATCCCGCAAACGGAAAATCACAAGATCCAAGTGCCCTAAATTTAAAAAAATTACCAAATGTAATTTTCCTGCAAGAACCCTAATTTTCAAGAGCCCTACATTTAAAAAAATACAAAATTAAATGTCAAGAACCCTAATTGTCCTAGATTTCAACCACAAGCGCGTAATCAGATCGTGCGCCATCGACCAGCTGCTATCCTGTCAGGAAGACGGCGATGTTGATTTGAGAAGGCGCACTACACCTTCCGATGAACGAAAACCCTAAATCTAATTGACAATGCAATTTTCCTGGCCACACGACTTTTGGCCATCAGATTCCCAGAAGAATCACAAATGGAAAGTGGAGAGCTCACCAATGGCCAAAATACGCCTACCAGTAGCAGAGCTAGCACCGCTTATGACCGCAGTGTATGTGTCTGACATTCGCTTTTGGAACATTCTCGTACATACATACGTATTCAGGGATTCGTTCGTCGAAAATGGAACTCTTGGATCTCTCTCAATGCCTCGTGGTCCAGCAAATGGTGGTATTCCATGGTACACAACATTACCGCAATTGTTGGATCCGGTGTTCTCAGCTTGCCTGCAGCAATGGCGTACCTGGGCTGGTATTTATCTTTACTTAAATCATATTTAAAATTTGTATGGACAGAAAATCTATTT
>LDJE01099182.1:0-10138 GCA_001021135.1 Selaginella kraussiana
GACCGCTCTCACAGCCAATTCAAATGACTTCAGCATCCTCCATATGCTTGAAAGGCAGCGGGACCGCTCTCACAGCCCTGTATTTACCCACATTGTTCAGATGTTCATTCTCCAATCTGCATCAGTAAAAGAATATGAATATGTCAGCATTCATCTTAATGCTGTACCTATAGAAGTTCCAGTGGCCCCGTCTAATAATTTCGACGCATGCAAAGCAGAAGTTGATGACCATGTGCTGAATCTCAGTGCTTGGAATGTGGGTAACTGAATATGTCCATGCCAGTCTTGCTATTAAGTTGAAGGCCTGCAAAAGGTTGATTTTTTTCATGACTAACAGCTGGTTTACAGGGCATAGCTCGTACCATGGACACGAAATACGTCGCTTTGTTCTTCAAGATAAGTTGATCCCGCAACCATGGATTCACAGAGTTCGGTTGGAGGAGGCCCCAGTCGACTACCAGGTCCCAGTACAGCTGGTAGACGGTAGCCATGATAGAGATGAGCACGAAGTTCCCCAGCCAAAAATCAGACTTTTTTCTATCATACGTAAGCCGGACAACAACTGCTATCAACGCTGAAAGGTATTTTCCTCCGTTTGCAATATGTGCAGTGTCTCGTTCATCCATCCATCTTCTGCAGCACTGTCGTGCAAGAGTCTTGTTTACCCACGATCAAGTTTTAACATACCTGTAGAAGCCGCCACCAATAAGGCAGTACTGACATAAGATAAACGAATGACTTGAAGAGGCTACTTTCAGTGCAAGCGCTCATGTTCTTGTTTCTAAAGAAGCCGCCTCCATAGTAGCAGGAAATATATCCGAGGTTTCTCAAAGCAGGTACCTGCAAATAAAAACAAGTTGGGTCAAGCGGGTGCCGCACTTATAACTTTATACCTGGCTAGTTAATTGATCGGCCAGGAAGAAATCTGCAAACAGAACCTGAAGGAAACATGTCAAAAAATTATTTACTGCAGAAAAGTATTGCAAACCTTGCAGAGAGGAGAAGATATGATACGCCAAACACATCTCAAAAATGCTG
Source organism: Selaginella kraussiana (assembly GCA_001021135.1). NCBI lineage: Eukaryota > Viridiplantae > Streptophyta > Lycopodiopsida > Selaginellales > Selaginellaceae > Selaginella > Selaginella kraussiana. Next base: position 1,039 of record LDJE01099182.1, read on the forward strand.
CTCGTGCTGTTCTGTAGCATATGTTAAATGGACAGAACAGGATAAAGAGGAACAGCTGCAAACTCAGAGATATGTTAATGTCGGGTGGTAAGGTAAGTCGTACCAGAAAAATGATTAGTGCGATTATCTCGCTGTCCACGTGAACTACTGTGTAGGTTGCCACATGCAGAATCATGCCGATGATAACCATGGTCATCAAGACGGTACTTAGCAGCAGGACGTCCTGATACCTTAGTTCATTTCCCGCTGGGAAGTCAAATATGAACATATAGTTTATCCGGACCCGTTTCCAAACGTAGATGTTCCAGCCATACATATACAGGTGAAGGACGAAAAATAGCAATGTGCTGTATGAGACTTCCTTCAAACACCACGGTCAAACACCAAAAAATGACCTACCTGAACACTGGAAACACAGATTGCACGTACTTTGCGGTGAGTGATCCATTGTTGTTGAGGACGAGGATGCATATGAAAGCAACCAGGAGACTCCATGAGCATCCCGTGAAAAGGCCTGGAAACAGAGTTTCATCTAACAGAGTCTTTTCTTTTCCTCATAAATGTATGTACCTAAGATGAAGTTTATGTTTTCTTGTGCTGGGATCTGTTGCATGGGTCGCAGATAAGCCATCGCTTGCTTTCTATTCCCCTTGCAAAAATGTTGTGTGAAAACTGCTTCGACTCTATCCATAAAGACCAGCACCTGCAAAATCATGCATGTGAATGTATATTACTTATAACTATTATAATACCTTGTCAGAAGTTGCAAAGTAGGATCTTTCTACAACACGTAAGTACGTAACGGAAGCATTGCGTCCTGTTACCTGCAACATAATATGTGTGAGCCAAGAGTATGTATCAGCAGGACGTAGGTAGACATCTCACCTTGTCATACTTCTTCAGTATCTTGACAAAAGCCATCATATTGAGAGAACTAACAACAGCGGATTAAGTTAGATTTATCTAGCAAAAACATGTTTTGCTCACCTGTAGTTCCTCAAAAATCGTAATCCCCGGTAGAACTCGACCACTGCCGTTTGGAGCATCTTTGCCGCACGCTGAACTTTGGCTTTGCTGATGGAAGAAGTCTTTTGATTTTCAATGTCCCGTTCATCCTCTTTAGCAGCCTGCATAGCAACGAGCTCTTCCATCTGGATTTGCAGCTGCTCTGCCCGACTGCTGTACTCTTCTTCTTTGGACTTCTGGAACTTGTTTACTTTGTTCAGCTGCAGATCGAGACTCGCGAAGAAGTTCTTCTCAAGTTCAGCCTGTGCACCAAGCAGCTCGGTTTCATAAAGATCCTCATCTTCACCCTCGAGTTTCTTTACAACCTGCACAAGGAAAGTCGCAAATTTAATACGTGTGGATTTGAGCACAGCCTACCATTTCATTTTCGGGATTCCAGGTAGAACGTTTGAGCATGCTAAAACTTAGGAGGGGTGTTTCCAAGTTCTGGCTCACTGCCAGCTTCTGATGCTGCCTGGTATGTGAAATCTGGAGCTTTATTTTCTTTATTTCTTTCTTGAGCAGCTTGTAGTCGCAGTACATCGCACGCCATTCTGGTACCAGCTGCTTCTCGAACTGCTTTTGAAACTTTACCATCGGTTTCTACCTGGAGAAAAACAAGCAGTTGAGAGCAACAAGACCTCGAGGTCGACCACAGACAAGCAAAAATATGCGGCGGAGGGGCGTTTTGCACTCTCGAAACGTGGTGGAGAAAAAAGTGGAAACGAGCAAGGAACCCATGCTCATTGGCAAGAAAAGAATCTTTACATGAGCAACCACCAGACCACCAACGAGTCCAGCATAAGAACAGACGGTGAAAACATCCATACTGCACACTGTCCTAGGTACCCACGTATACCAGCATATGCACACTGGGACAAGCTATCGCTTTAGGAGAGTTCAAAATTTCTTGACCTTTGGCACTCACCGGCACTATGAAAGAATGTTGGATGCAAGCGCATGCATACATTCTCAGCAAGCCTACATGAATCTACCTTGCTGCCTGCCAGCACTTGAGGAGTCCAATACCGTCAACCGGGGGTTAGTACTTGGCACCAATGACAATTTATATACCCATGACGACGAATTTTATCAATGATTTACAGCAGCTATCATGTCAGGGAAAAGACTTCACTTGTTGGAAATGAGATGAAATAAGAGAGGTCCTTCGATCATGGAGAAATTGAAATTCGTTTGCAACTTTGAATATAAGGATATCTTGATCTCCTTAAATTATTCGTTAGTGGTGGTCGAACGAATATACGCGATCATTTGTTTTCTCCCTTCTTGTTGTTCTTGCTCCGACACTCTGTGATAAGAAATCTAAGAGAATATGTATTCTAGTGGATTGTGTTGTTCTAGTGGATTGGGCACCATGTAGACACGAACGAATTTACACACAAGTTATAAAGCGTAAGACTTTTCTTGTGATATTACATTCAAACTCTGAACTTGCAACGTCACAAGGAAAGACGGGTACTTCTCATATTGTTATCCGATAAGGTTGCGAGATTACGTTGAAAACACATTGAACGGAATCCACTGAGTTACAACGTCAATGTTGGAAGACTCTGAACACAATTAACAAAAACTTAACACGAAGCATTATTTAAAAAATTCCATTCGAGGATTATTATAAAGATCAGAGACGAGCATGCGGATCTTTCCTTTCCTCGTTGCCGACTGCCTGCAAGGAGAGGAATAAAGAGGGGGAATGTCAAGGAACCAACTTACAAGAGTGGAACATCCACATGCGGATCCTCTCCCATTATCCATTACATGGAAACGAGAGGTCTTCCAGCATAACCTTCTCGCCATGTCTCGTGTATTCGTACGACTATACCGTATGGAATACTTGGCTGCAAACATAAAAAGCTTAGAGACTACAGACAGTTGCGTGCAACATATACCCGATATTCGAAAACGGCAGTTGTAAGTCTACAGTTCCGCTCGTCACCTGTTCATGGAGATAACGAAACACGAATTCTCCACAGACAAAGTACCTGTCTGCTGCCACTTATCAAATTTAACAAGCCAGGAACTGTTCCCAAGCTTGCTCGTCCGCATCCTGTCAATCCATATGTGGAAATTCTTGCCTCTGTGTATTCCATGCAGTGGTCGAAGAATCTCTACAGCTCTCAAAATGTTGTCTTCTACACCCCAGGGACTGACCAATGTGGCCTCAGAATCCTGAAAGACGATTAATAGTTAATATCCAACAATGAACAGTTAATAAAAAAATGCATTTCCGTAGAGGCCCTACGGTCTATAACATGTCTCAAGGCTATGACGAATTTTGTTCAATTTTGTATCTCGTTCTTGAAAGACAAATACCCAACTAGTCCCTGGATGGATCTACCCCTGACCTTGATGTTTATATCTAACAATAAAGACGACTTTACCATGGGATTTTTCAGATGCTGAAACACCTCCTCGGTATTTTCAATATCTCCCCGGAGCCAAAACTCGCAGAGGAGCTGATGAAACACAAACTCCCTCGCAATCGAGACGTCCGTAGATTCGGAAGGAGTCGGATTTAAAACATCCATGTCCCTTGGCGACGTAGACGCCTGGAAGTTGAAGTGCTGAAGCGCCTGTAGTATCCCCGAAGCACATCTCTTGGTAGCACGAAATATTTTGGGGTTTTCTTGGGCATTCTCCAAGTACCATTGAGTGAGTTCCTCAAAGGCATTTCCAACCTGGAACCGGCATGAATGTTCATCATCCAGAAAATCGGTACTTTTTTCTTCTTTAGAAAATCGGCACTTACAATGACTCCGTAGACATGATCAACCATGAAGAGCTCTGCGTCGTTTCCAGAATCACCACATACCAGAATTTTCTCAGGAGCTTTGCCTTCGTTGTGGAGCTTCCGGATAATGTAGTCCAAGGCCTTCCCTTTACCAGCTCCTTCAGGCAAAACGTCCAGGTCCTGACCTCCACTGTAGATGATCTTAACTTTGAGCTACAAATCAACAAAATAATCCAAGAGATTAGTAGCATAATGTGATCAATCATATAAATGCTTACCCCACGATCATGCAACCGTTGCTTGAGCGTCTTGACAATCTCTGGAGCATGAGCTTTCTCAAATTTGAAGCTAACCTTATGGGGCCTTTGTTCTGACTGTGCCTGTAAACGTATACGAAAATACATTATACGGAAATATATTAATCATATTAATGGCAAACCTGGAAACTCATTTCTGGGAACTTCGAAGTTTCTTCCACGATGGCCGATCGGTCCCAGCCTTGGTTCATCTCTTGCTCCCAGCCCCGATCAGGAACCATGGCATCTCCGTATAAGATCTCAGTACCCACGGAGAGAATGGTGATACTTGGAGTGAGTAGTGGCTTTTCCTTCCTCAGCTGTGCATACATTGTTGGTGATCTTCCCGTGGAGAAGACGAGCATCGAGTCGCGACTGTACTCTGCAGCCCAGAGAGCATCAAAACGGAGCAAGGAGCGGTTTTCCGGATCTTCATGGTCCACCTAAACGATGAAGAACTAACACTTCCGTATGGCAATACAATGAAATGTACCATTGTTCCGTCAAGATCAGAGACGATCATGTGCTTCGCCATTGTGCTTTTCACGGTGCCCTAGACACTTGGCATTAAAGTTTGGCTTTAAACTCCTATTTTTATGCGTTTTCCATGAGCAGCCAAAGGCAAAGAAGGTCCAATTTTGAAGGGTGGAATTGGGCTCGGCTATTACACAGTTTTATTAATCAAATTAAAATGATAATATTATACGGTGCAGGCATCACGTCTTTTATATAAGTTATATATCCATGTTTTTGAGATATGAATTTGTGTTTTTATATTTAATTGCCACATTTTTGGCAAACTGTTTTGGATTTTTTCGAGCACAGCTGAATGTGAGCAAGGCTTCAGCCATCTTGTGCTGAGGATGAGTATTAAACTATAAATCATTGTGCCTAACAAACGGGCATTTTCTGCGTATGAGCGCCATTATGGGCTCTTCATTTTTTCCGGGCAAATACGACCACCGTAGAATCGTTCAGCTAATGCCGGAGCTCGGTGAAACAGCGATCGAGGCAGAGCAGCTATTCGCCAGTTGTTCATTTAGTATGTTCAATGTTTGTTTAACTGAATAACGTTTAGTTTGTTAAGTGCGATAAGATAGATGTTTTGACTTACAATGTTTTGAACTCGCTGTTGGTGTTGTTGGTTTAGTCGAACTCAACACCAACAGTCGAACTCGTTGTTGGTTTAGTGTTTCAATGTAATGTCCAACTGTGCCTTGTCTCTCTTGGATCAGACCCGTTCCACCGATAGTGAGAGTCGGAAAAAGGATTTCTTCCGGTTCAGCTTGCGGGACTCATTGTCGCTGGAAGAGGAGTTTTTGAAGGTGAGTTTTTCATGCATTTCTTTACCAGTTTACATAAAAAGATCAGGATGAATGAAAATGAACTCATGATGAAGGAATACGCAGAATGTAGCAAAGGTCCTTCTAGGTCTATGAAGTATGACAATGTCCCAAGGTTTACGTCCGACTTACAAGAACGCCGTCGGAGTTCCTTCTTCGGCGTTAGGAAATTCAGGGAAGGGTTTTAGGGTTCGTCGAGGGTTTGCTTCTCAAGAAAGCTGAGGTTTTTTTTTGCTGGCGGGTTTTCTGACCAAGAACATGGACGATTACTGTTCGCAGGTTCGCTGGTCATCCTTGTGGTATCATAGTTCTAACATTCCAGTACGCCATCTGGTTTCATGATATTGGTCAGAGATTAGAGAAGGCGAACCTGGTGGACGACGTTGGTGCATTTCGGCAAACCGTGGCTGATTTGGCTGAAAACCACCAGCGTCACAGCCAACGGGTTCTCCTCAGATACTGTTTAAGCTTTAGGGTTAGGTCTTGTAGGGTAGGGCTAGGTTTAGGTTTGTCAGGGTTGGGGTATAGAATTAGTTTTAGATTAGGGTTAAGGTTACGGTTCGCCACCTTAAACTTGGAGGGGAGAGTGCGGTAGTGTTCGAGCATTGAGGACTATGGTTGGAGTTAGAGTGTTGTGGGATGCTGGTTTTCGTTTTGCTTTCAAAAATTCATTTTTACAGCTGGCGGTTTTGTCACCCAAACACTTCAAGAATCTTGAAACTTCCTCCCCAAAGTAAGTATGAACCTCTTTGCAACGTTTCTAAGCGTCTGTGCCTACTGCCACAACCATCAACTGGTTATACCCTAGCCATGAATTGGTAAAAAATCCCTCCTTTCTTCATCCAAGCCTTAGTCCACTCTAAATTTCTCTGATCGAACTCACTCAACATGGACGTGATAGGTTGTAACAAACGGCAAGGGTCAGGACTGCAAGCATACTTTCAGCAACCTAGCAAGAGTCTTATTTTCTTTTCTTATGCCACGTATTGTTATTTCCTACCTATATAATACGATAGCAATTTAAGGTAAATGAAAAGATTAGTCAGGGACGTTAGCGTACATTGATCATCAGCAATTAATGTTTATGATACAAAAAATTGAATTGCCGTTGCTTTCAAACGTTGTCGCAGATGAGCTCGTGGGAAATGCGAATGGCCATGACGGGGCCACCAATTCTCATGACGCTGAACTTGACCAGGACGCCTGCGTTTCACCATTGAAACGCTGAATGCACTAAAACGACTAGTAATACCTGTGTTGCCAGCGTCAAGGGGCGTCGTAGCAGCTGCAGCAAGGGGCGACACACAGGAACGGGGGTACTTGTCGCTGATCCATTTCTTGAAGTTCAGGACGCCTGAAAGCCACCAGAAAGCGTCACACACCAACGAAGATGTTTACTGGCGGTTTACCATTGTTTAAGGCGTCCTTGTTGAGTATACTTTCGCAGTCGAAGATGCCCGCAGCCGCTGTGTCCAGCTTCTCCCGGCATTCGTAGGAGCCTACTTGATCGTACTGTTCCTTCCCATTGACGAAATCCTCGCAATGGAAGAGCTCCCAGTTGCGAGCTTGAACTACTTGCATAGTTCCTGGTGAAACAAAGAAACGTGAGAAAATGTGTACCATGGTTACGTACTTACCTTGGCACCCTCGTTGATCGCACAATGGGCAGCCAAGGAGATGAAAATCTGGAAATGTATCGTACACGTCAGATGACACGTCAGACCCAATGCCGCACACGTCAGACGATGGCAGGACAGGTCATACCAAAATGACACACGTCAGCTAACAGCATGGCAGGACACGTCAGACCGAAATGCCACACGTCAGATGACAATGGCAGGACAGGTCAGACCAAAATGCCACACACGTCAGCTAACAGCAGGACACAATGGCAGGACAGGTCAGACCAAAATGCCACACACGTCAGCTACCAGCAAGACACGTCAGACCAAAATGCCACACACGTCAGATGACACCCAAGACACGTCAGACCCAAATGCCGACAAAGGTCGCATCAGTACACGTCCTATAACACGGGACACGTAATACATAAATGGGGTACAGTCATACAAGATAATTGCCGTTAAGGTACAATCAGCAAAACAGTCGTACGGTCGAGTCAGCAAACATCGTACACGTAGGATATACGTACCGGCTATCCAGATACCCGGCTTGACGTTCGGGATGAAGCAGACGGGAGCGTTGTTGCCCTTTTCTTCCCACAGCTTTCCGGTTGCCAGGGCCTTCGTAGATGGCATGTTGAAAAATCCCATTCGCTTCCAGACTGTAAATACAACAATAAAATAATAAAAAATACGATCCGTATGAATGTATTACAAATGACTTACTTATGTGCTTCCGGGAGTTCGTGTAGAAATGCCTGCGCTCTGCGAGAAGAAAATTTGAAATCGTCAGGCCTCGATGATCGAATTTCGGCGATCGAACGAAATTTGGGAAGAACATCGACTTACCAAAGGCGGAGATGTAGAGGCGCTTCCAGGTGAGCTGCGGGGAAATGCTCACGTCCCCCACGACCCGCAGCTGCTCCATACAGAGGGATTTCCACACGCGATCGTCCATGGCGATCGGGAGGAAGAACCGGCTCGCCAACGCCAGGTTCGCCAGGTCGTTGGCCTCGAGAAATCCCACAATGCACGTCCATATGTCCTGGTTGAACCTGAGAATTCGCAGAAAATCAGCAGCATTTCGACAGAATGAGCCGATCGGCCGGCATTTCGACGCATGGATCGATCGCACTTACAGTTGTTCATCAGATGCGAAAATCGGTGTCGGCGGCGCCTTGGACCTCCCATGCCCCACGAGTCGCACCTCCGGCTCCGTCCGCGGCTTCTTTCGGGCCCTCCGCAGCTCCCACGACGCGAGCTCTGCACTGCGCTTCCTCGTAGTGACCACCATCGCTCACCTTCGAAAGCCCCTAGATTTTCAAAATCCCCTTTTACGTCAGGCGGGAGAGCCGTTCGAGCGATCGGCATCGTCCAATTCAAAATCTGCCGCAGATCTTCAACGACCATCCCGCAAACGGAAAATCACAAGATCCAAGTGCCCTAAATTTAAAAAAATTACCAAATGTAATTTTCCTGCAAGAACCCTAATTTTCAAGAGCCCTACATTTAAAAAAATACAAAATTAAATGTCAAGAACCCTAATTGTCCTAGATTTCAACCACAAGCGCGTAATCAGATCGTGCGCCATCGACCAGCTGCTATCCTGTCAGGAAGACGGCGATGTTGATTTGAGAAGGCGCACTACACCTTCCGATGAACGAAAACCCTAAATCTAATAAGATCTGATATCTCGAAAACCCTAAATCTAATCAATGACTTTTGGCCATCAGATTCCCAGAAGAATCACAAATGGAAAGTGGAGAGCTCAGCAATGGCCAACATACGCCTACCAGTAGCAGAGCTAGCACCGCTTATGACCGCAGTGTATGTGTCTGACATTCGCTTTTGGAACATTCTCGTACATACATACGTATTCAGGGATTCGTTCGTCGAAAATGGAACTCTTGGATCTCTCTCAATGCCTCGTGGTCCAGCAAATGGTGGTATTCCATGGTACACAACATTACCGCAATTGTTGGATCCGGTGTTCTCAGCTTGCCTGCAGCAATGGCGTACCTGGGCTGGTATTTATCTTTACTTAAATCATATTTAAAATTTGTATGGACAGAAAATCTATTT
>LDJE01099224.1:0-10519 GCA_001021135.1 Selaginella kraussiana
TGACTGTGGTGACCATTGGCAATCGCCGCCGCCGCAACGCTCTTGGGTGTGCTCCAAGATTCGACCGTGGAGCTCTGACTGGTACTCTGGTGGTCCTCGTTCGCGGCGGCCGCGACAGAGGCGGCGGTGGAGGCGAAGTTGGTCTTGGCCTTTGCGCCCCGCAGCGTCCTGGCGGCGGCATCGTACGCGCGAGCGGCCTCCTCCGCAGTATCAAAGGTGCCCAGCCACACTCGCGTCTTCTTCCATGGATCCCTGATCTCCGCCGCGAATCGCCCCCAGGGCCGCTTCCTCACGCCCCTGAAATGCGCCTCCTTCACCACCGCCGTACCAGAAATCTGGTGCTTCCCGGCCATTGAAACTACCTGCTCCTCGTCCTTCCTCATCGAGAAGAAGAAATGGGATCGATCGAGTCGAGGAATTCGCGCTCAGTGGTTCCGCTGCATGAATGAGTGTCAGATCTAATTCAGCTGCTCGTCGATCTGGAGGACGCGAGATGGATTGGGTGAAGAACACGAACAATGGGAGCAAGAAATGCGAGGGAGCGCAAATGCTTCCTCGAGGGGCCGGAAGAAATGACCTAAAATGTGAGGAATGGAAATGCCGGAAATAGTGCATTTCTCGGCCGCCGGCGGATGACCTTTCCGGCAGGCCTCCATCCGTGCGGCGGCGGCGGCGGCGAAACGGCCGGCCAGCGGCTGGGCCCCGCAGCCGCCGCCGCACACGCCTAATCGCGGGGAACTAATCGCGGCTGGCGTAATCCGCACTGGACGGCCGCGATGGCCTGTGGTCAACCGTCAACCCCAGACCGAGGTGGCACACATGGCCGTCAGGGAAACGGCCGGCAGGGGGACAGTGACGGCTGCTGACGGGGTGGGTAGGGCCGCCCGCCGCCCCAGTCCTACGTGGTGACGTTTGACGGGCGCTGAGCGGTCGGATTGTGGCGCGGCATTATTGTGCGCGCGCGCCGCCGCGCCCTCTCTTCAATGCGCGGCGCCGCCCAGTCAGCTGCGTCATCAGGCGAGCGGGTCCCACGGATGACAGGCAGGGGTCATTGGTCGGTGATCATGATACCAACGAGACACGTGGCGGCGGTATGTTCGCCATTCATGTGTCCCATCCATCCAAAGGAAGGGGCAAAAGGAAAGCGGGACTACGGCCCGCCTGCCGCTTTTCACGTACGCCTTTCGGGGCGACTGGAACAAAAGAATCATTCCATTTCTTTCCCACTGCATACATTCTATATTGTTTAGGGGATATTGGGTGGGCATGTCGTAATCCATCAAGCCATGCACACATATACATTACATATGTCCCCCGCGTCCTTGCGAAATGCGGCGTGCATGTGCTGCCGTACGGTGATTTTAGTGCGGCGCCGCCCCCGCAGGAGTCCTGATGCCGCCGCCGCAGCCGCAGCCGGCGTTCCCGCCGGGGGAGCGCGCGTCGGGCGTGACGACGTTTCGTGGAATATCCAGCTCTTAGATGCTATTCCCGTCGCCGCCTGTCCTTGTCGTACCGGCACTGTCACGGTGGCCCGAGTAAAATCCGTTTCATTTACCCCCCAGTCACCGACAAGTGCTTGACTGTTTGCCTGCATTAACCTTACCAACCGGGTAACATAACCCGGTTTTGAAGTTGGTTAACCGCCGGGCTCTGCCGTGCCGGGCGTGGGGCGACCAGACCACACGCGTGGCCAAAAGAGGGAATCTTCCCCCCGCCGCCGCTGGTTTTCTAGGGCAACGTCGACATTCAAAAATCAATCATGTGGGATGCGTGCCATGCGGCAACAATGCATGGGATCATGATGGTGCGCGGGCGGTCCACCTACCCAAGAAAGGGGCATTGAGGCAGTGATTTTTGGGCCGCACCCCACGTGCCTGCCTGCCTGCGCTTCGTATTCGTAGTCTGACGGCCCGTACCCAGGTATACGGACCCCACCACGTCATCGTTGACATGGCCAGGGAATCGTATGCGCCGCAGTACGGGCGGGCCCGGCGTTGCCAAGGGTGCTGACGTTGCACCCCCTCGGTGACGGTCGCCATTGGTCGCGATTCTTCCAGCATGGCCCACGCGTCGATGACGACGGCATGGGCGGCGCAGCCGCATTCTCTTTTCAATTGGCTGCCGTGCCCGTACGTGTACGGTGACACCTTACACTACGGTCGCTAACTGGCATACACATACATTATACGGTCGACGCCGCCGCCGCCACTTCGTGGCCCAACGCCCGTGCGCCTGTCGGGGCACTGTCGGCGGCAGCGACACTGTCACTCATTTAAGCACCATGTATAGTCCTCTTTTAATTGCATTGCAATTGGATCCGTAAACAAAAACATTAAGTGTGATTAATAGCAGCAACCTAAGCAACCATGGGAGCTTCCTCTTCGTACTCGATCTGGAAATACGAATTAGATGTATCGTTGGAATGTATACTTGTGTGAGTGTTTTACCTGAACTGTGGGCCTCTTGCTTCTCTTTATGGCCCGAATGTCGTCGTCGGTGCTCCTCCGCTTGTGACTAGTAGTCGGCCGTGCATCCTCGTCGCTTTCGTCTGCACGAGAAAGAGTTGTTGAAACCCACAAACCCCACTCAAGAACTCAAAACTCACCCTCATCCTCCTCTCCATCAAGCGAGTCCTCCATGGAGTTGTCTTGCACTGCACGGCGTACAACATTTTTGGGTGTTGAAATAAATAAAACATGACAAACCTCCGGCAAAGTCCTCCATGTCTTCGTCTTCGTACTCGAGTTCGTCACCCTCGACGTACTCAATCTGCGGCTCGAAATCCTGTGAAGAAATACGGTGTCCGTCCGTGAGTCCGCAAGAAGAACGTTTCGCTCACTCACCTCCTCCTCCTCCTCCTCTTCCATGACTGGCTCGGCCGTATCGAGCACTTTCTTGAAGAGAGCAGGATCGATGTTGTGTATATCCCCGTAAGTCCCGCTTTGCAGCCGTGCAAGGAGCTCCTTTTCGATATTCTGCGGCAGCGAATTTCATGTCAAAGTGGGCACCACAGTCGAGATCGACGTACCTTGTCGAGGACCGCAGCCACCTCTGCCTTGGCTTCTCTCCGGGCTTCCCTCTTTACTTGTTTCGTAGGCATTGTTACCAGCTTTTCACTGCAAAAACGCCGTTTTGGCTTTATAAACTCCGTTAATCATTTACGCACTCGTTTCGCAGAGCAAGCTTCCGCATACGGATGAGATACTGGGTCATCTTGGTTAGACGCTGCTTGTTCTTGTGAACCAGGAAGTTGGGCCAGTATTGCTGAAATCGCAAAGGAGAAACCATTGAATATCCGGGGTGGGTTCATTGCTTACCAAGTACTTGTCGACCAGCTCCAATGCCTTGGCATAGTTGCGGGGGAGCCTTAGCCTCTCCCACAACTTGTTGGGTGTGTGCGACCTTTCGATGCTCTTCATGTATAAATACAGGACGCCTGCGTACATAGACAAACTACTATTTACTGTCTCTAGGAAACTACCTATACCTTCGTGCTCTCGAATAGTGGCGTATCGACTGTTGGCAAGCGGGCAGGAGCTCCGGTTGCAGAGACCAGTGACATTGTACTCGTTGCGGCAAAAATTTTGGGTTTCCGTTCTGCAAATCATGTGACAATTTCACGAAACCGCATGCATTTCCACTCACTTGGCTCTGAAGCTGCAGTGGTTGTGGTTGATAACCTGCCAAATCACTTCGTCGTGCTGCATAGCTCCCTGAACCCTAAATCTCAAGAACCCTAAGATCTCCGAGGTTTAGGGCTTTACATTCTGCATTTTAATGTTGTCGGAAATTCATGGCGTGGCTCTGAATTCCCTCTTCCCCACATTCCAGGCCGGTTGGTCGAGGCGAGCATGGGTCAAGAACTCGAAGCTGAGGTTTCAGGTGCACGCCCAAGGCAAGAAACTCGTTATTGGCGAGCAGTCGCGACTGGCTCTGCAAGCGGGCATCAACAAAGTCGCAGACGTTGTTGGTGTCACTCTTGGTCCCAGGGGTAAACTTAATTGATTGATCATTTACCATCTTGGTTAATGTTCTACTACAGGGAGGTACGTCGTTGTGGATGACAAGGATGCTCCCAAAGTTATCAACGATGGTGTTACCATCGCCAAGGCCATCGAGCTGGCCGATACCATGGAAAACGTTGGAGCTTCGCTTATAAAAGAGGTACAGTATTTCAGCATACCATACCGTATACTATAGCATACTGTATAGGTTGCAGGCAAAACAAACGATTCCGCTGGTGATGGAACCACCACCGCCGCAGTTCTGGCGAGAGAGCTCATCAACTTGGGGATGCTCAGCTTGTCCTCTGGTGCCAACCCTGTAGCTCTGAAACGAGGAATGGACAAGGCCATACATTTTCTAGTCTGCGAACTGGAGAAGCTGGCCCGGCCTGTGACCGGCCGTGCCGATATTCAAGGTGCTTTCTTTTATTTCATGCTTAATATTTTTAATTTTCTTTTTGCTGTAGCCATTGCGTCCATCTCGGCTGGAAATGACGAAGCTATTGGTACTATGATAGCAGATGCCATCGATAAAGTTGGACGCGATGGGATCATTGTGATCGAGTCGTCTTCGTCAGTTGAGACGTCGCTGAAAGTGGAGGAGGGCTTGGAGGTGTGTTATTTTGTTGTTGTTGTTTTTGCTCACATGTTGAATAGTTTGATAGGGGCTTTTTGGATCCCAGTTTCATTACGAATCAATCCAGGCAAACAGTGGAGCTGGATAATGCTAGAGTTATGGTGACTAATAAGAAACTCCGATCGGGTGAGTAATGGAATGATCGTTTCATATATTTGATTGTATTATTACGTTACAGCTGATGATGTAATCCCCGCTCTTGAGAAGGTTATGCACCTTGGAACGCCGCTCCTTGTCATCGCGGAAGACGTCGTTGGAAAGGCTCTGTCGATGCTCGTCGTGAACAATTCTCGTGGGGCGGCACAGGTGGTGGCTGTGAAAGCTCCGGGCTATGGCGAGAGACGGAAGGCACTTCTTCAAGATATTGCCATCTTCACTGGTACTACTATATAACCGTAGTACCTAATTAACTTGGTAAATTGTAGGTGCCGAGTTTCTTGTTGGTGACTTGGGTTTGCTACCCGAGGACCTTCGAATGGATCAACTTGGCTTGGCAAAGAGAGTTACGGTTACCAGCGAATCGACTGTGATCATCGCGGACGATGCCACCAAAGGTGAAATCAGAGCTCGCATTGCTGAGATTAAGAGGGACTTGCCACTGGCTAAGTCTGCTTACGACGCGGAAAAGCTAGCCGAGCGTATTGCAAAGCTATCAGGTGGTGTTGCGGTCATCAAGGTATGTTGTATCATTCCTAGAATATACCTCAGTATTTAGGTGGGTGCTGCTACGGAGACGGAACTTGAAGATCGGAAGCTGCGAATGGAGGATGCGAAAAACTCGACATTTTCTGCCATGGAGGAAGGCGTTGTTCCTGGCGGGGGTTCCGCGATGGTTCATTTGTCAAAGCTCGTGTCATCTCTTGGGGAACAAATCGCTGATCCAGAGGAACTAGTCGGAGTTGATATTGTTCAAAAGGTACAACTGTTCCAATTAGTTCCGAATTGTATGGACTTTGCATGCAGGCACTGCTCGCACCAGCAAGATTGATTGCACGCAACGCTGGCGTTGAAGGTGAAATGGTAGTGACCAAGATAATGGAGGGCGACTGGCTGTTCGGCTACAATGCCATGACTGACGAGTTTGGAAACATGGTCGAGGCCGGGATCATTGATCCAGCCAAAGTCACAAGATGCGCATTGCAGAACGCTGCTTCTGTGGCTGGGATGGTGTTGACGACGCAAGCTGTAGTTGCCCAAAAAGTCCGCCAACCCAAACCCAAAGCACCACCATTACCGGGAATAACCGATGTTCTATAGAGGTCCCTATTCTACTCTTGTGCGGGCATCTGTTTGGTGGAGTGCCAGCCACGATGATACTTACGTCCCCACCTTGGAGTGGAACGTCAGAAGCATAGTAGATCCAAGTTGGTATTGGCATTGGCACATTGACTTGGGGCTTGTTTATTGCAGAAGACAGAGGTATATAAAAAAGTATTTGTAATTGCAGGAGCTGCTGTCTATAATTATTCAAGTTCGTTTGTGAAAGCGAACTGAGTCCTTGTGGATAAGCTCCATGGAGTCGTATTTGAGGAAGAGCTCGGCAATGAAGGCACGAGCTATGAGAACGACGAAGTCCTTTCCAGCGCACTGCTTGTTGCTCGTACTGGGCTGCTGCGTCTCGGGACCATTGGACCAGAGCACGTATGGAAGAAGTTGTTCTTGAGCCTCGGCTGAAATGAACCTCTTGGGTCGGAACTCTTTGGGAGCTTCAAAAACTCGAGGATCTTGTGTCACCAGCTGCTGGAAACCGTAGAGCACCTCGCCCCGCTTAACCTGAAAGGACTCGTCGTGACTTTCGAGAATGAAGTCTTTCCTGGCTCGGGCATACTGGTGCTTAACTGGAGGACAGAAACGCAGCACCTCGTACACCGTCGACTTGAGCACCGGCATGGCCTGGAGCGACTCCATACTTGGCGTCTCGGACGGAGGAACCGCCTGTCGGACCTCGGCTCTTATCTCGGCCTGCAGCTTCGGGTCTGCTGCAATGAACGCCGTCAGTGTGGGCAGCAGACCTATGAAACCTCCCCAGGTGTTGAAACAAACATTGAAGACAAGGTTGTGAACAGCTTCTTCCGTCCCGATTCCATGGCTGGCCGCAAGTTCCAATACCCTCGTCCCTCTGCGGAAGAAGCTGACAATCATGTCGTACTTTTTCTGTACCAGCCCGAAAGGCAATGGAAAGGTGTGCAAGAGCAGGTCCTCCACCATGTTGGGAAGCTCAAATGGGAGGATGCCGGTTGCTACCGGTGCGATCTGAGGCAAAAGCCAGGGCTTGATGTCGTCCGGTGTTACCTCTGGTTCCATGTCCAGGATCGATTTGCACAGAAACTCGAGGCAGAGGAGATCTGTCAACGTCCTCAGCGGCTGCACCTCCCACTTATCGAATGCAACCGAGCATGCAGAATGCAGCTCGGGAAGCCACTTTTTTCCATTGGAACGGAGCATGTCCATGCAGAAGCTCTTCAGCTGTGCATGCTTGGGTTCCTCTACGTCGAGATACGCGAGAACCCGGTAGCCTCCGGTGAAGCTCGTGCTCGGCATGTACGTGCCGGTGAAGAGGTCCTTCTTGCTTACCTTGCTCAAGTCGAATAGCGTTGCGAAACTCACCTGATCGAGCACGGCGATCACCTTGGAGCTTGGGAAGAAGGGTGGACCAGGAGGCATGTTGGTCCTGAACACAGTGCTGCCATACTCCTTGATCCTCTTCTCAAAGAATGCAATCCCCGGCCTAGCGTAGAAATACTCGTGCCTGTCGATGAGAGAACCCAAGATGGGGAGACCATACGTCCCCGGAATGTCTCGCACAACCTTCTTCTTCTCGGTGCTACTGCTGGTGCTTCTACCATCGGTAAAGGGGCAGCCGGTAGTCGTAGTTGTGGTAGTGGTGCTGCCAGAATCTGAGGCCTGGATCTTCTTCGACTTCTTCGACTTGATGAGCAACTTGCTTCTGGTGTTTCTGGTGCTGAAGATGAGATCCGGTCGAGCAACGAAGGTGCTGCCATACAGGACCTCCATTCCAATCGAAGCTTGTTCAGACTTGTTCAGAATTGACAACTTAAATCTTCTGACTCGTTGGTCACAAAGACCCGTCTCTGGTAGCTGATATCCGACCACCACAATGTTTACCACGTTTCATTGGATCGTATTGCAGCCACTGTTGATTGACCGGACTATGAAATTTACCGTGTAAAAAAATAATGGCCGTGTAATATATAACCGCTATACAGTAGTCGACCTAATCTTCGGCATGAGGCGTAGGCAGCTTTTCGTAGAGCTTGTACAAAAGCGTGGACTTGGACACCCGCGGTTCCCTTTCCAAGCAGTTCACCACGTCCCGCAGGTTCACCGTCCTCGGTGCAGGTCTCGAAGATGGCGATGGCAACATTGTTCGCTTCGCACTCGGCCTCGGAGCCATGGCGCCGCCTGCATTTCATTTCAATGGCGGAAAACGGCGACAAAGAATACCTTGAGTCTTGTTTGCTCCCGCTTCTTGCTCCTTGAGAGCTGGAAAAAAGTGTTAGCGAAAAATGCATCGGAAACAAAAAAAACACCATTGCCTTGCTTTTGCTGCTGCTGGGCCAAGAACATCCACCTGGAGGAAATGTCGTCGACACCCATCGCTCTTCGGGCGGCATTGTTCGCTGCGTCCGTCCTCCGCTTCTCGTCTTGCAGTTGCTGCTGAGCAGCCTGTCATCAATCAGTCAGTGGTGTGTTCCGTAACATTGAAAAACCAACCCTCTGGGCCTTGGTCAGTCCATCGTCGGCCGAAGCTCCCTTATCCTGGAAAAACACCGGTTTTTTGCGAGTTGCAATGTTCTAACGCTCACCTCGTTCATCTTTCGCACTCGCTCAGCTTCCTCCGCTTCCTTCCTCTGTCGGACTTCCTTCTGCTCCTTCTTGATGGCTTGTATTGGCTTCGTCAGGTCCGAAACGAACGCGATCTTCGGTCCCTTCTCGAGGCCGCAACGCTGCACCGAGCAAGACAGAAAAATTAGGTTTTTACCAGCCCCCGGGGTCCGACTATCCGAAATACCTGCTTCGAGTTCTTGATGGACTTGACCAGCACAGTCCAGAGCCAATCCTCGGCACTCTAACGCAGTTCACGAACGTTAGACAAGAAACGCCACCATCTACACGCAGCGGTACCATGGACAGGCACTTCTCCACATCTTCGCTGATGATCTTGAGCCCGGCCCTCGCAGCTGGGTTCAACTAAATGTAAGCCCTAAACATTTCTCTCGCGGGAATTAACTCACCGATTTCCTGCACCTTGCTGTGCAGCGGTCCGCGCTCGAGGAAGAACTTGCCCTCCTCCTCCATCAGCCGTCTCCGAACTTCGATCGGCGGCGCTCGGGTTTCTTCGCGCGTTCCCGCCAGAAGGTTCTCATTCTCCTCCTGATCAGGCAATGACGGACGTAGGATCGCAAGAGCGCGCATCGTGCTTACCCTGATGTTCACGCCGCTCATGGCGGCTAGATCATTGATCTGCTCCAGACTCTGTACCGGATCGTTTCCGGTCTTCATCTTCTTCCTGGACAACATAAACCCTAATAAAACCCGAGCTTCGAAACCTCCAGACATTATATTACGCTGGTTGTTGAGGTGGCGACAGGGCAAACTCCGCGGGTTTCTTCTGACCAACAATGGGAATAACCATCGGTGCAACCATCGGAAGAGCTTGGGGTTGTGGTCTCATGACCGCCGGCTGAGGCGCTGCTGCTGCTGCTAGTGTTTCGACCACGACGGTACTCTCAGAGCTGACGCTGACGCTTTTCGCTGAATTTTCAGGTTTCTGGCAACCCGGTAAACTCTAACCCGGTAAGAGCAAGCAAAATACGTACTTTAAGGTTCAAGAGTCTAAGAGCTTCCATGATCGTGCTCTCCCCCGCGATGATGCGAGCCCTCTTCACGAACTCCTCACGTTTCATCTCGTTACTCTACGTACGGGGTGTTCACATTGTGGTTATCAGTGATCACACTCGAACAACTCACCTTCATTAGTTGGTAAATCTCATTCAGCTGCGCCTTCTTCTCCACTGGTACCAGCTTCTCTAGGTAAGGCATCAGCGTTCCAAATGTGTATGTGCGTCCCGAGGATGCCTGCTGTTGCTGCTGTTGTTGTTGGGGCTTCTGCTGTTGAATCTGCAACTGCTGTTGCTGTTGCTTCTGTTGAAGCAACTGCTGCTGTTGCTGGATCTGCTGCTGCTGCTGCTTCTGATGAACTTGCTGCTGGTGTTGCTGCTGAAGTACCTGGGGACCCGGGTGCTGCTGGTTAATCTGAGCTATGGGCAGCTTCTGCTGCTGTGGCGGCTGAATCGACTGCTGCTGATGCTGCTGCTGCTGCGCCATGATTTTTAGGTTTCACTTATTAGGGTTTCTGCCAATTTCTTCAAATTTGGGATCGCTTTAAAGAATTCACTTCCCACCAGAAATTTTGTATTCTGTTAAGTGGACACAGCAAATTTCATTACTCAAGTAAGATTGTGGGATCTAGAGAACTACGGCAGAAAACAATATCAATCAACTCGAGATGATTGTGATCTCCTAATCAATCCTAATCAAGGGCTTTACATACTCCATGTATATATCCCTCCAACTTCCACCTTCCTCATTTAAAGAAAAGAATAAGAAGTGGCTGAGATAGCCTCACCGTATTTAATAAGTGCTCGGGGTTGGAGTACGGTTGGGTGGCAAGTCCGAGCACCATGGACAGTCATTGAGGGCGTAACATTGGTCCCCGAGCTCGCTGCTGAAGAGATTCGAAGGATCGATTCCTCCCATATCCCTAAGATGTGCTGTGATCAGCACATCTTTAGAAGTGATCGAGTGCAGAGCCTTAGCATTTTTCCAGAACCACTTTTCATGGTTCTTCTCGTAC
>LDJE01099229.1:0-10246 GCA_001021135.1 Selaginella kraussiana
ATCATCACCATGAAACCCTCATCAAAATGCCCGGAAATTCACGAAATGATCAACAAAAGACCCCAAGCCCTGAATTTCGGCCCCAAAACCCCGAAATTCGAACATACCAGTGCTCGATGACAATGTCAGCCCCGGCGGCGGCGGCGGCGGCCTCGGCAGCAGCAGCAGCGGCGGCGGCCTCCTTCGCCTCCTCGTCCTCGCTCTTGGGATCCGCGGCATCCTTCTTCTTGCGCTTCCGGGCGTCGGGCAGTACATCGGACATCGGAAGGGGCCGCTTGTTGCCGGGATTAGCCCTCGTGACCCGTCGGGCGGCGTCTGGAACCGTGGACTCCTTCTTCTTGCGGCCCTTGGCTGCGGCGGCGGCCTTGGGAGCCGCCTTGGCCTTCGCCGCCCTTGCCTTGGGCTTCTTCACCTCCTTCTCGTCTTCCTCCTCATCCTCGACTTCGGCTTCCGCTCCTTCGGCTTCGCCGACCTCGGACTCCTCGGCCTCGGACTTCTTCGGGGGCGCCTCGTCCTTGGGCTCCTCCTCAGGGGCGCCGTTGTCGATCTTTCCGCCACCGCCACCCATCTCCTCCTCCTGCGTCTTGGTCACCGTTTCGGACTCCGATTTCGCCTCCTCAGCGGCCGGCTCCTCGGGCTTCGGATCCTTGGCCTTCCGCTTCTGATTCCCGCGCTTGGGAGCCATGCCTGGAAAAATCCGACACGAAATTCGCACCCAAGAACACTTCTAGCATGCAAAATCGCTCACCTTAGACGATGATTGCCCAAAAGAACACGCTCCTTGCCCTCCGAGCCTTGCGCCTCACAAGAAACCTAACCAGGCGTGCAAGAAGCTCAGAGCTGGTCCCGCCCAAAACCCTAAGAATGCACCACCTCAAGAAAGCACACTTCCCCGCTCACGGCTGGCTATGGCGCCAAAAGTGAAATGCGGAAAAAAAATTGAAAATTACTTGGCTATGGCGGAAGCAAGGCGTAGTTTTTCTGGGAGCCCGACATCGGACAGTCAAAATTCGAACACGTGTCCCAATCAACGGCATCGGGGGCCTGGCCAGTTCCAAGCCCCGCGCGGCCGGATGTACCGTACGCGCTTGCGTGGCGAATTCAAACGTGCCGTACAGTTGTTCGAAAATGACCGTACGCATCCTCCAGATCAGGGCCTTTTGGGCCGCGGGAAAATGATAACTCAAAGTTAAATTAAACGTCATCGCCCACAAAAGGGCATCCTTAAAAAAATGTTTAAATTTCTTGGTTTTTAGGGTTTGGGTTTTTGGGGATCCGCACAATTGGATCGGGGGAGATGGCGGCAGTTGGCAATCCGCAGTTCAATCCGTGGTCTGGGCCGGCGCAGCAGCAAGCGGAGCCTCAGATGGACGAGGTGAGTGTGTTCTTCGATTTGCCCGTGAAATTTCAGCTCGGGACCGCAAAATTCGCATTCCACAGGTTCGGACGATCTTCGTGCTTGGATTTCCTCCCGATGTGAAAGAACGGGAGCTTCAGAACCTACTGAGGTGGTGGCCTGGTTACGAGGCCTCCCAGATGAACTTCAAGGGCGACCAACCGATGGGATTTGCCCTCTTTTCGAGTGCCGCGTGTGCAATGAACGCCCGGGACGCTCTCCAGGTGAGTTTACTATTACCATTACCATCGGAATGTTACCATCCGTTACATGCTCAAAAAACGGTGGTTTTTCCGCAGAATCTGGTCTTCGACGGCGAGGCCAAGTCCGTTCTACGCGCGGAGATGGCCAAGAAGAACCTCTACGTTAAACGAGGTCAGTCATTTCTCCCGAAATTGCTCAAGGGGTTTTAGAGGCATTGTTCTTCGCAGGGATGAACACAGAGGCTGCGGCATACGATCATAGTAAGCGTATGCGTACGGGTGGAGAGTGTACACCCGCGGTGTACCCTCCTCCCCAGGCCTACGTACAACAGGCGCCACCCCAATGGCCTCCTCAAGGGTAAGCGTCTTCACCCTTGTTGCGAGCAAATGCGTTACCATAGCTACGTCGTCCGTTTAACCGACGGTAGTGTCTTTTTCCATAGGTTTGTGCCTGGACCTGCCCCGTACGATCCCTACGGCGCGGCTTACGCCGTAGCTCCCATCCCGCCGCCGGTTCCACCACCGGCGCCGATTGCTCCGGCAGGTTATGCCCCCGTTCAAGTAAGCATATACGGTGAATATTCGGGAACGACCATTTTGTGCTTCAGAATACGAAGGACAACCCGCCTTGCAACACGTTGTTTATTGGCAACCTCGGTGAAGCAACCAGCGAGGCGGAGCTGCGTTCGCTTTTCAGTAGGTACGTGCTGCCATGGTGCTTCGATCTGATGGTACTACCTTGATGGTACGCAGTCAATCCGGTTTCAGGCAAATGAAGGTCCTGCGTCAAGGAAGAAGCACCGTTTGCTTCATCGAGTTTGTGGTATGTCGTATATTCTGATAATATTCGCATAAACCATGGTTTTCCCAGGACGTCAACACCGCCATGATCGTCCACACGAACCTCCAAGGCGCAATCATCAACTCCTCCGACCGCGGTGGAATGCGGATACAATATCCTTTCTCATCGTCATTTTCTAACGTTTTTTTTATTGCGTGTATTTCCTTAACCCCAGAATTACGTATTCCAAGAACCCATACGGTAGGAAGAAGGAGAGCCCCGGCCCGCAAGGAGATGGAGCGGCCGCCCCCGCCGTCGCCGCTTCGGCTGCACCAGGAGTGACCTCGTCTCCAACACCGTCGCTGGTGAATGGTACATCGGAGCGTACGAATGCGGAGACGCCGGATCGGAAGGACAACGTCCTTCAGCTCCACGATAAGTGATATGTATTCTGATCTTGTAGCTTGCATGTGGCATACATAGATCACTTCATTGGAAATGACTGCAAGCATGGAGTGTATGTTGGTTTAGTATTATACTACAATTGTTTCATGCAATAGGGGAGGAGTTCATTCCCATTTTTTTTTCTCCTCAAAGGCTGATTTGTGAATCTCGGGAAGGGTCCATTGTTGATCGCATTCTATAGCAATGCAATGCACCATCAGCAAAGCAGGCACTGGCATTGGACAAAAGAAACAATTTTGATGGAATTTTTGAGGATTTTTTTAAAGGCATGCCTGAAGGCATGTCTTCGGACGCAAATTATCACTGGGTTAAGCATCTCTTACCTCTCATTAATCCTCTAAAAGCACACACTCAACTTCATACTTCACACACTTCCGTTGATGTCCTTGCAATTGCAAATGCAAATTAAACATTATGTGCACTAACATTTTTCAAAAGATTTTAAATTGGTGCTGCATTCTCCTCCCCTTTTTTTGTGAAATTTGGGCTTGCAGGTTAAAGACCTCTTCTGATCGGTGTCATCATCGTAATTACCATTCGCCCGCGTGAGTGTACAGTATTCTTGGTAAGTACGCGTCTTTGCATAATTAACTTAAGCAACACCAATTGCATGATCAACTTAAGGGAGTTTATAGTTGGTCGTTACATTATAACCAAGATGTTTAGGTAAGTGCGTGTTTTGCATAATTAATTGGGAAAGATACGTGTACGTCTTTAAGTATGTTGGTCTATCACTGATCATATAGATTAACTATTTGTACTTAGCTTACATTTAGTACTTAGAAATAGCGTGTACCATCTGGAGTCGTCGAGCTTCGTTCAGCGGCGATCCACATCCGGCATTGAATGCATGGGAGCGGTACTATACACACAGACGGCTCATGCTAACTGACCTACATTGTTAGCACCAAGGCTTAGTTACGGGGGCCATTTGAGCTGGTTCTAGAAGTTCCACTAGTGAGATAGTCATGCATTGAAGCACAAGAGGCAGCCTTGAAAGAAAAAGATGGACATTTGGCGCACACTGCTGTCTGCTGGGTCTGTTGGCTGTCGGTCTTTAATGTTGGGTACAAAAAAGCTTGACATTTTGGAATCGTAATTCCGTGCTTTGGGTGCTCTTCCGACTTTAATGGCGTTTGTCCTTGGGTTTTATACAAGAACTTACCCAGAAGTAGCTCAAAGCTTCTCTCCAAAGGCCAATGCAAATGGTGCATTGTTCATCTGCCTTCAAGAGGTCAACAAAAGATAGATCGTACGTAGATTGAGAGAGCGTTGAGTCTTGAGTAGTCCGAGTTGATGTCCGAGTGATGATCAAAGCTCGGACTGACCTGCATTGTCTTGTTTTCCATGTGCTCTTAAGAATGAGTGAGAGGAGCAGTGGGATTCATCGAGTGTGAGCTTCTCGTGGTAACCACATTTTCGTAGTTGGACGCCAGCGTTCCTCGTTCAGTGGGATCTGTTCTTGATGATGGAGTGCATTGCACTGCTGCTACTGCTTCTCTGCTCCAATCTCTTTGGGGCTTTCTCACAACTCAGCCACAGTTACTACGACATAACATGCCCGCGGGTCGAGAGCATTCTTCGAACCACGGTGATGCCTCTACTCGCAGCGGACGCTACCGCCTCCGCAGCTCTGCTTCGAGTTGCGTTCCACGACTGTCAAGTCGGAGTACGTTTTGTTTTCGGACCATTCTAAACTCTTGTTTTAACGTGTTTTTTTGTTGTTGTCTACAGGGCTGTGATGGATCCATTCTTCTCAATTCCGGCGACTCCATTGTGTCCGAGCAAGTCTCCGACAAGAACTTCGGAGTTCGCAGGTTGGACATCCTCGACAGTGCGAAGATGGCACTCGAGTTCTGGTGTCCGGGTGTCGTCTCGTGCGCTGACATCGTCGTGCTCACGGCCCGAGAAGCCGTCTCAATGGCGGGCGGACCCACCATCCCAGTGCAACTCGGCCGGAAGGACGCTCGGTTCGCTGCCAATGGTAACGCCGACAAGTTACTACCATCGGCTACGATCAGCGTCGACGGGATGCTGCAGCTCTTCCAAAACATGGGAATGTCTACCGAGGAAAGTGTAGCCATTCTAGGTGAGTGTACATGGAATAGTAGACCGTAGTCGTGCCTTCTTCAAGCCTCCGTATACATAGTATTACCGTAGTCATCTTCTTGGAGCCTCCTCGTCAATTAATATGTGTGTTTTTGCAGGGGCGCACACGATCGGTGTTTCACACTGTGTAAATTTCGTCAACCGGTTGTACCCTAATAAGGATACGACGCTGGGGCTCTTGTACGCAGGTCGACTGGGTATAAGTTGCCCCACGGCCAACCCCATGTTCATCAACAACTTAACCGTGGTGGCCAACGATAACACCAACCTCATTTTCGATAACCAGTACTACCGGGACGTGAGCATGGGCATGGGGCTGCTTACCATCGATTCCGAGCTTGGGGTTCACCCCAAGACAGCGGCCAGTGTCAACTTATTCGCCCAGAGCCAGAGTGCATTCTTCGACGCCTTCACGTCCGCTTTCATGAAGCTTACGTCTCACCAGGTACTCACTGGCGAGCAGGGTGAGATCAGGAAATCGTGCAGGTCCGTGAACTAAGGTTGCGTAGTTTAGAAAAAAGTGAGGAAAATGTTATGATGAAACCAGTGGTAGTTCTATTTGCTAGTCCCGTCAATGAAGGGCCCCCAGAGAAATAAATAAAACTTGCACGATTGCTTGAAGCTTGTACACTACGTGGAAGTGTTCAATACGTGGTCGACGATGTCACGGCTATGATGTCCAACCTATCTAACCATTATAGGATTATCATTATCCACATTTTTAAGCATCATCCACTTTTTAATCGGTTTAATGCAGCATTTAAAAGTATAAGAATACCTTGAACCATATACAAACAAATGACACTTCGTATCGTATACTACAAGCAAGTGACACCTTGTAAGCCAGGTGTTCCATAGTATGTACCATCTCAGGATATGGTTACGTTGGTATGCACGATAAACCGGACTATATGGTTGACACCTCGTAAGCCACTTGTTTCTATCTGCTGATCAAATCGCATCAGATTGAGTCCGTGACGGAAAATGGACGTCCAGATGGTACAAAGTAGACCCTTGGTAAGTGTAGGGCTATGCAATAACTTTCAACCAGCTTATATCTACCCAATCAATATGGTCTTCCCGTGCAATTCATTCGTTTGTTATATAGCACAATCGTGTCATCTAGCATCGGATGCCGTATACGTACAAGTTCCCGATCGACGTTTATAAAACAAAAAACCGTAACTTTTAATAAACCAACCGAGTACCGGGAAATCAACAGAGTGTGGACATTGTGTTTGCAAAACTCAAAGTTTTATCTATTCACCCAACGACAGTCCTTACGAATCTGGCCAGTGGTGCCAGTGAGCACATTAAGCTGTGTGAGCTTGAGAAATGCCGTCTCGAACGCATGGAAGAATGCGATCCGATCACTGGAAAATTGCCGGACGTGGTCCTTGGTCCTTTCGTCAAGAGCGATGGCCTGGTCGATGCTCAACACTCCCGTTCCGGCCAAGATGTCCTTGTAATACCGGTTGTCAAATGCGAGATTGGTGAAGTCG
Organism: Selaginella kraussiana; assembly: GCA_001021135.1. Classification (NCBI taxonomy): domain Eukaryota; kingdom Viridiplantae; phylum Streptophyta; class Lycopodiopsida; order Selaginellales; family Selaginellaceae; genus Selaginella; species Selaginella kraussiana. The sequence goes on from LDJE01099229.1 coordinate 6,457, forward strand.
TTGGCGATGAACGTAACGTTGTTGAGAAGTCTCGCAGATGGGCAGCGCAGTCTAAGGGAAGCTCCAAACCCTACAGGCAGATGTGAATCCATCTTTGGGTAGAGGCGATTGATCACGCTGGGACAATGCGAGACGCCCAATGTGTGAGCTCCTATGTAGAGAAAGGATCGTCTTTTCCAGTCACAATGGATGGGATTCCTCACCTAACAATGCAACGGCGTCCACAATTTCGAATCCTTGTGATTGAAATGTTGATAGCGCTTTATCGATTGTGACAGACGCCGGAAGGAGCGTTTCCTCGGACAACTTCGTACTCGCATTGACGCCATCGCGCCGTCCCGTCAGAACGGGGATGATTGGGCCGCCAGTCTGGAAAAGCGACGATCAGGGCACTAAAGAACCCTAAAAAACATTCAAACTTTCGCTTACGAAAGCGATCGCTTCTTTGGCTGCCATGACGATGATGTCCGCACAGGAGACAACGCCAGGGCAGATTGATTCGATGATGTACTTGATGCGATCGATTCTGTCTGTTCGGCGGATTCCGAAGTTGGTGTTGGCAGCACGCTCGTTTGTGATGTTCGCTGCGGTGTTCGTTTCCAAGAGGATGGATGCATCGCACCCTCGCACCTGACAGTCGTGGAAAGAAAGGCGGAGCAGCGCCGCTGGAAGCGTTGGATCCGCCATAAACATGCGATTCAGTACGGCGAGCGTCACATTCTCAGCTTTCGGGCAGGATTGCTGATAAAAGTTGCGTACCAACCCTGAATTCGGAGCTTCATCTGCAGAACTTGAGCGTGGAAGCAACAGTTGCAGCAAGAACACCACCACTAAGAACATTATCCCGACTTGTTCTTCGCAGATGTGATTGATCCGTCGAATGAAGGCAATGGCGGGTGCGACCGCTCAAAAGTGGGCGTTCGCGGGTGTAAACGATCATGAGCTACCCCATCGTCGATCATAAACGCGCGCGGAGAGAAAAAATCGGATTCAACCAGCTTGAATTCTGCGAGAGTGGTGTGAGAATATTCGAAATCCCGTTGATGGGAATCTTAGTTTTAGTTGAAAGGTTGATGATACACACTTATCGCAGTCGCACGCACAAAATGGCCACAAAATCCACATTGGCCACCAACAATCGATGGTGATACTTCCCAGTCGATGTTATGTATAGTCTGCATTCACGCACAAACGTTCCAAGGGTATGCTAAGAGGAAAAGCTAAGGTCTTACCAGTAATTTGAGCAACCTTCAAGAGGAGCTATAGTATACGTATCCATTGCTGTATTGAGACCCATACGCACTGGGACTGTACGTTACCGTCGAGCTCGCTTGTGGGTTGTAGTATGAACTCTGATTAGCGTAGCTGCTGTAATCAGCTGAAGTATAAGCGGAACTCGTGGTTGTCCCCATGAAATTCTGGACTCGAAGCCAAAGGGTATGTTCATACGTAGGTCAGGAAGTTGGCAAATACTTTACCTGTAGTAGCTGGTGAGCAGTCTGGACCTGAGAAGCCTGACCTTGTATATCAATGGTCATTTCTCCAGGAGCACTTGGAGTTTCTTGGATGCTGATAGTTGCACCGCTCGTCCGTCTCATATACGTGATATTAGCTCCGGCCGACCCGATGATCGCGTCTGCATACGAAAGTGGAACTTGCAGTTGTTGACTAACCAGACAATTCTGCTGTTGCAAAATAGTTTAGCAATTAGAAGAGGAAAAAACCCGGCAGAAAACACCCTTTGTACCTCAGCTGCACTCGAGGAAGCCGAGCTCACAACGGAGTTGGTCATCTCCCCTTGGCCGGGATCGCCTCCGTACATTGATACAGCGTACTGCTGGCTTTGCGTTTGATCAGCAGTTTGGTAGTAGTCTGTGTAGCTAGCAACTGGCAACGTCGAGGCCGACGGACTGCTCCAGGCAGCTCCGGCCGCCGATTGCTGACCTTGAACTTGACTCGACATCGCCCGCTGCGACAAGAGAAACGCTAGTGAACATCCTCATAAATGGAGAAAACAACGACTTACGTTGAACTCAAAAAGCTGAAGCACGGAACGATCCACCAAGAACTTCCGTAGATGCGAAATGACTAGCTCCATGGCCTTCTGCACCTTTCCAACCTCACCCTGGATCTCCACCATTCTGTCATCGGCCAATGCACATAGAGGAAGCTCCTCTGAAAATAAAAGTGAGTTAATTAAGCTAATTAAAGTTCCGAACAAATGAATGTTTACCAATGGGCATTATGCGTACAGTAGCCCCCGATACTTCTTGTATGGACCGTATAGTCGCACCTTGACGTCCGATAAGACTCCCGGCTTGTGTAGCCGTGACTAAAAGCCGTGACTGAACAATTCCAGCCGGTATCATATGTTGTTCAATAGTCGGCTCACTTTCACCTGACCCCTCGGTTACACGTCTGTGAACTCGTAGCAATCCATCCATAGCCGGAGAAAAGCTTGCGTCAGGGTCCTCTTTAGCAGAAACTAGAACCTGAAATATCAAAATTAATTTTAACTACAATTATTACTAATAAAACTTACAATTCGTTCTAATGTCCCCGGAACCCCGTCAAGGATTTTGATCCGTGAGCGTGTCTCTTCGCACATCTTCTTCACGAATTCTCCCTTTCTTCCGATGATGGCTCCAACCTTGTGGAGCGGAACAATGAGCCTGAAAACGTTGTCTCCGGGCCACCCGGGCCATTTCTTCTCGCCAGGAGGTGTTTCTTCGGGCTGAGGAGGCGGAAGAAAACTGCTCACGTCCTGAACTACTACGCCGCTTGTTTGCACCTGTTCTAATGGTTCTAGCAGCACTGAGGTTGCCATTTTCCTTCACTGCAAAACACAAATAGCAGCTTAACGTAAGCAATTACCAAGCGAGGTCATGGTCTGAAAATATATATATTTCACTTGCCATAGACTGATGCATCCGTGTTTTGGTGTTTATTAACAACATTTTGAGATCGCCATGTTCATTGCAATTTCTAGGACTGGAAAAGACAAGCATCAAAATTCAGGATCACCATCATTCTTTAAACTTACGCTGCCCATCCACCACCTTATTAGGCTCACCTTCCAAAGGCCACATTTTCATCTGCAGACACCAACTCAACGTTGAAACTTCTGAAAGAAACACCCTATCCAGCCTGACCTTTATATCGAGCGCCATCCTCCAAGAAAGTGTTTCTCCAGCCCTAGACCAAGTACAAGTGTAACCAACTTCTCAATGAGAGTTGAAATGGCCATGGCCAAAATACTCAACTTGTACAACAGAAATACATAACTTGTACAAAACTCTGTATGTTTTAAAAAATTTAAAAAGACGTACAAAATGCCCCGCAAATCTCTCTTGCGTGCACCTCTTGAGCACCCCGTAACATCTGATGATCTCCTACATACTTGCTTGGATCTTGAATGCTTCATTCCACGAGCAATGAACCAAGAACCAGGACCAAACAATTGGCAGCTTAAGCAAGTTTGAACTGGAGGTCCATCTCGATATAATATGCACAAAAACGAGTGATCCGATTGAAAAAACTTCGACTTATTAGCATGAGAGTTGGGATCAATATGGAGACCTATAAGTAAATACTATTGATCTGTAGAGATTTCCCCTGAATTAACCGAGTCCTACTGCAGCATACTTACCTCTAATGCCTAATTTCTCCGCTCATACACGATCACATCTGCAAGAGCCAAGTGTTTCAGACACGTGGAGAAGTGCATGACTTATCATATGTTCCCGGTGTTCTAGATGGTAACCATGAGTACATACAATGACATTAAATT
>LDJE01099230.1:0-10203 GCA_001021135.1 Selaginella kraussiana
ATCATCACCATGAAACCCTCATCAAAATGCCCGGAAATTCACGAAATGATCAACAAAAGACCCCAAGCCCTGAATTTCGGCCCCAAAACCCCGAAATTCGAACATACCAGTGCTCGATGACAATGTCAGCCCCGGCGGCGGCGGCGGCGGCCTCGGCAGCAGCAGCAGCGGCGGCGGCCTCCTTCGCCTCCTCGTCCTCGCTCTTGGGATCCGCGGCATCCTTCTTCTTGCGCTTCCGGGCGTCGGGCAGTACATCGGACATCGGAAGGGGCCGCTTGTTGCCGGGATTAGCCCTCGTGACCCGTCGGGCGGCGTCTGGAACCGTGGACTCCTTCTTCTTGCGGCCCTTGGCTGCGGCGGCGGCCTTGGGAGCCGCCTTGGCCTTCGCCGCCCTTGCCTTGGGCTTCTTCACCTCCTTCTCGTCTTCCTCCTCATCCTCGACTTCGGCTTCCGCTCCTTCGGCTTCGCCGACCTCGGACTCCTCGGCCTCGGACTTCTTCGGGGGCGCCTCGTCCTTGGGCTCCTCCTCAGGGGCGCCGTTGTCGATCTTTCCGCCACCGCCACCCATCTCCTCCTCCTGCGTCTTGGTCACCGTTTCGGACTCCGATTTCGCCTCCTCAGCGGCCGGCTCCTCGGGCTTCGGATCCTTGGCCTTCCGCTTCTGATTCCCGCGCTTGGGAGCCATGCCTGGAAAAATCCGACACGAAATTCGCACCCAAGAACACTTCTAGCATGCAAAATCGCTCACCTTAGACGATGATTGCCCAAAAGAACACGCTCCTTGCCCTCCGAGCCTTGCGCCTCACAAGAAACCTAACCAGGCGTGCAAGAAGCTCAGAGCTGGTCCCGCCCAAAACCCTAAGAATGCACCACCTCAAGAAAGCACACTTCCCCGCTCACGGCTGGCTATGGCGCCAAAAGTGAAATGCGGAAAAAAAATTGAAAATTACTTGGCTATGGCGGAAGCAAGGCGTAGTTTTTCTGGGAGCCCGACATCGGACAGTCAAAATTCGAACACGTGTCCCAATCAACGGCATCGGGGGCCTGGCCAGTTCCAAGCCCCGCGCGGCCGGATGTACCGTACGCGCTTGCGTGGCGAATTCAAACGTGCCGTACAGTTGTTCGAAAATGACCGTACGCATCCTCCAGATCAGGGCCTTTTGGGCCGCGGGAAAATGATAACTCAAAGTTAAATTAAACGTCATCGCCCACAAAAGGGCATCCTTAAAAAAATGTTTAAATTTCTTGGTTTTTAGGGTTTGGGTTTTTGGGGATCCGCACAATTGGATCGGGGGAGATGGCGGCAGTTGGCAATCCGCAGTTCAATCCGTGGTCTGGGCCGGCGCAGCAGCAAGCGGAGCCTCAGATGGACGAGGTGAGTGTGTTCTTCGATTTGCCCGTGAAATTTCAGCTCGGGACCGCAAAATTCGCATTCCACAGGTTCGGACGATCTTCGTGCTTGGATTTCCTCCCGATGTGAAAGAACGGGAGCTTCAGAACCTACTGAGGTGGTGGCCTGGTTACGAGGCCTCCCAGATGAACTTCAAGGGCGACCAACCGATGGGATTTGCCCTCTTTTCGAGTGCCGCGTGTGCAATGAACGCCCGGGACGCTCTCCAGGTGAGTTTACTATTACCATTACCATCGGAATGTTACCATCCGTTACATGCTCAAAAAACGGTGGTTTTTCCGCAGAATCTGGTCTTCGACGGCGAGGCCAAGTCCGTTCTACGCGCGGAGATGGCCAAGAAGAACCTCTACGTTAAACGAGGTCAGTCATTTCTCCCGAAATTGCTCAAGGGGTTTTAGAGGCATTGTTCTTCGCAGGGATGAACACAGAGGCTGCGGCATACGATCATAGTAAGCGTATGCGTACGGGTGGAGAGTGTACACCCGCGGTGTACCCTCCTCCCCAGGCCTACGTACAACAGGCGCCACCCCAATGGCCTCCTCAAGGGTAAGCGTCTTCACCCTTGTTGCGAGCAAATGCGTTACCATAGCTACGTCGTCCGTTTAACCGACGGTAGTGTCTTTTTCCATAGGTTTGTGCCTGGACCTGCCCCGTACGATCCCTACGGCGCGGCTTACGCCGTAGCTCCCATCCCGCCGCCGGTTCCACCACCGGCGCCGATTGCTCCGGCAGGTTATGCCCCCGTTCAAGTAAGCATATACGGTGAATATTCGGGAACGACCATTTTGTGCTTCAGAATACGAAGGACAACCCGCCTTGCAACACGTTGTTTATTGGCAACCTCGGTGAAGCAACCAGCGAGGCGGAGCTGCGTTCGCTTTTCAGTAGGTACGTGCTGCCATGGTGCTTCGATCTGATGGTACTACCTTGATGGTACGCAGTCAATCCGGTTTCAGGCAAATGAAGGTCCTGCGTCAAGGAAGAAGCACCGTTTGCTTCATCGAGTTTGTGGTATGTCGTATATTCTGATAATATTCGCATAAACCATGGTTTTCCCAGGACGTCAACACCGCCATGATCGTCCACACGAACCTCCAAGGCGCAATCATCAACTCCTCCGACCGCGGTGGAATGCGGATACAATATCCTTTCTCATCGTCATTTTCTAACGTTTTTTTTATTGCGTGTATTTCCTTAACCCCAGAATTACGTATTCCAAGAACCCATACGGTAGGAAGAAGGAGAGCCCCGGCCCGCAAGGAGATGGAGCGGCCGCCCCCGCCGTCGCCGCTTCGGCTGCACCAGGAGTGACCTCGTCTCCAACACCGTCGCTGGTGAATGGTACATCGGAGCGTACGAATGCGGAGACGCCGGATCGGAAGGACAACGTCCTTCAGCTCCACGATAAGTGATATGTATTCTGATCTTGTAGCTTGCATGTGGCATACATAGATCACTTCATTGGAAATGACTGCAAGCATGGAGTGTATGTTGGTTTAGTATTATACTACAATTGTTTCATGCAATAGGGGAGGAGTTCATTCCCATTTTTTTTTCTCCTCAAAGGCTGATTTGTGAATCTCGGGAAGGGTCCATTGTTGATCGCATTCTATAGCAATGCAATGCACCATCAGCAAAGCAGGCACTGGCATTGGACAAAAGAAACAATTTTGATGGAATTTTTGAGGATTTTTTTAAAGGCATGCCTGAAGGCATGTCTTCGGACGCAAATTATCACTGGGTTAAGCATCTCTTACCTCTCATTAATCCTCTAAAAGCACACACTCAACTTCATACTTCACACACTTCCGTTGATGTCCTTGCAATTGCAAATGCAAATTAAACATTATGTGCACTAACATTTTTCAAAAGATTTTAAATTGGTGCTGCATTCTCCTCCCCTTTTTTTGTGAAATTTGGGCTTGCAGGTTAAAGACCTCTTCTGATCGGTGTCATCATCGTAATTACCATTCGCCCGCGTGAGTGTACAGTATTCTTGGTAAGTACGCGTCTTTGCATAATTAACTTAAGCAACACCAATTGCATGATCAACTTAAGGGAGTTTATAGTTGGTCGTTACATTATAACCAAGATGTTTAGGTAAGTGCGTGTTTTGCATAATTAATTGGGAAAGATACGTGTACGTCTTTAAGTATGTTGGTCTATCACTGATCATATAGATTAACTATTTGTACTTAGCTTACATTTAGTACTTAGAAATAGCGTGTACCATCTGGAGTCGTCGAGCTTCGTTCAGCGGCGATCCACATCCGGCATTGAATGCATGGGAGCGGTACTATACACACAGACGGCTCATGCTAACTGACCTACATTGTTAGCACCAAGGCTTAGTTACGGGGGCCATTTGAGCTGGTTCTAGAAGTTCCACTAGTGAGATAGTCATGCATTGAAGCACAAGAGGCAGCCTTGAAAGAAAAAGATGGACATTTGGCGCACACTGCTGTCTGCTGGGTCTGTTGGCTGTCGGTCTTTAATGTTGGGTACAAAAAAGCTTGACATTTTGGAATCGTAATTCCGTGCTTTGGGTGCTCTTCCGACTTTAATGGCGTTTGTCCTTGGGTTTTATACAAGAACTTACCCAGAAGTAGCTCAAAGCTTCTCTCCAAAGGCCAATGCAAATGGTGCATTGTTCATCTGCCTTCAAGAGGTCAACAAAAGATAGATCGTACGTAGATTGAGAGAGCGTTGAGTCTTGAGTAGTCCGAGTTGATGTCCGAGTGATGATCAAAGCTCGGACTGACCTGCATTGTCTTGTTTTCCATGTGCTCTTAAGAATGAGTGAGAGGAGCAGTGGGATTCATCGAGTGTGAGCTTCTCGTGGTAACCACATTTTCGTAGTTGGACGCCAGCGTTCCTCGTTCAGTGGGATCTGTTCTTGATGATGGAGTGCATTGCACTGCTGCTACTGCTTCTCTGCTCCAATCTCTTTGGGGCTTTCTCACAACTCAGCCACAGTTACTACGACATAACATGCCCGCGGGTCGAGAGCATTCTTCGAACCACGGTGATGCCTCTACTCGCAGCGGACGCTACCGCCTCCGCAGCTCTGCTTCGAGTTGCGTTCCACGACTGTCAAGTCGGAGTACGTTTTGTTTTCGGACCATTCTAAACTCTTGTTTTAACGTGTTTTTTTGTTGTTGTCTACAGGGCTGTGATGGATCCATTCTTCTCAATTCCGGCGACTCCATTGTGTCCGAGCAAGTCTCCGACAAGAACTTCGGAGTTCGCAGGTTGGACATCCTCGACAGTGCGAAGATGGCACTCGAGTTCTGGTGTCCGGGTGTCGTCTCGTGCGCTGACATCGTCGTGCTCACGGCCCGAGAAGCCGTCTCAATGGCGGGCGGACCCACCATCCCAGTGCAACTCGGCCGGAAGGACGCTCGGTTCGCTGCCAATGGTAACGCCGACAAGTTACTACCATCGGCTACGATCAGCGTCGACGGGATGCTGCAGCTCTTCCAAAACATGGGAATGTCTACCGAGGAAAGTGTAGCCATTCTAGGTGAGTGTACATGGAATAGTAGACCGTAGTCGTGCCTTCTTCAAGCCTCCGTATACATAGTATTACCGTAGTCATCTTCTTGGAGCCTCCTCGTCAATTAATATGTGTGTTTTTGCAGGGGCGCACACGATCGGTGTTTCACACTGTGTAAATTTCGTCAACCGGTTGTACCCTAATAAGGATACGACGCTGGGGCTCTTGTACGCAGGTCGACTGGGTATAAGTTGCCCCACGGCCAACCCCATGTTCATCAACAACTTAACCGTGGTGGCCAACGATAACACCAACCTCATTTTCGATAACCAGTACTACCGGGACGTGAGCATGGGCATGGGGCTGCTTACCATCGATTCCGAGCTTGGGGTTCACCCCAAGACAGCGGCCAGTGTCAACTTATTCGCCCAGAGCCAGAGTGCATTCTTCGACGCCTTCACGTCCGCTTTCATGAAGCTTACGTCTCACCAGGTACTCACTGGCGAGCAGGGTGAGATCAGGAAATCGTGCAGGTCCGTGAACTAAGGTTGCGTAGTTTAGAAAAAAGTGAGGAAAATGTTATGATGAAACCAGTGGTAGTTCTATTTGCTAGTCCCGTCAATGAAGGGCCCCCAGAGAAATAAATAAAACTTGCACGATTGCTTGAAGCTTGTACACTACGTGGAAGTGTTCAATACGTGGTCGACGATGTCACGGCTATGATGTCCAGCCTATCTAACCTAGTAGTAGCATTATCCACTTTTTAATCGGTTTAATGCAGCATTTAAAAGTATAAGAATACCTTGAACCAAATGACACTTCGTACAAGCAAGTGACACCTTGTAAGCCAGGTGTTCCATAGTATGTACCATCTCAGGATATGGTTACGTTGGTATGCACGATAAACCGGACTATATGGTTGACACCTCGTAAGCCACTTGTTTCTATCTGCTGATCAAATCGCATCAGATTGAGTCCGTGACGGAAAATGGACGTCCAGATGGTACAAAGTAGACCCTTGGTAAGTGTAGGGCTATGCAATAACTTTCAACCAGCTTATATCTACCCAATCAATATGGTCTTCCCGTGCAATTCATTCGTTTGTTATATAGCACAATCGTGTCATCTAGCATCGGATGCCGTATACGTACAAGTTCCCGATCGACGTTTATAAAACAAAAAACCGTAACTTTTAATAAACCAACCGAGTACCGGGAAATCAACAGAGTGTGGACATTGTGTTTGCAAAACTCAAAGTTTTATCTATTCACCCAACGACAGTCCTTACGAATCTGGCCAGTGGTGCCAGTGAGCACATTAAGCTGTGTGAGCTTGAGAAATGCCGTCTCGAACGCATGGAAGAATGCGATCCGATCACTGGAAAATTGCCGGACGTGGTCCTTGGTCCTTTCGTCAAGAGCGATGGCCTGGTCGATGCTCAACACTCCCGTTCCGGCCAAGATGTCCTTGTAATACCGGTTGTCAAATGCGAGATTGGTGAAGTCGTTGGCGATGAACGTAACGTTGTTGAGAAGTCTCGCAGATGGGCAGCGCAGTCTAAGGGAAGCTCCAAACCCTACAGGCAGATGTGAATCCATCTTTGGGTAGAGGCGATTGATCACGCTGGGACAATGCGAGACGCCCAATGTGTGAGCTCCTATGTAGAGAAAGGATCGTCTTTTCCAGTCACAATGGATGGGATTCCTCACCTAACAATGCAACGGCGTCCACAATTTCGAATCCTTGTGATTGAAATGTTGATAGCGCTTTATCGATTGTGACAGACGCCGGAAGGAGCGTTTCCTCGGACAACTTCGTACTCGCATTGACGCCATCGCGCCGTCCCGTCAGAACGGGGATGATTGGGCCGCCAGTCTGGAAAAGCGACGATCAGGGCACTAAAGAACCCTAAAAAACATTCAAACTTTCGCTTACGAAAGCGATCGCTTCTTTGGCTGCCATGACGATGATGTCCGCACAGGAGACAACGCCAGGGCAGATTGATTCGATGATGTACTTGATGCGATCGATTCTGTCTGTTCGGCGGATTCCGAAGTTGGTGTTGGCAGCACGCTCGTTTGTGATGTTCGCTGCGGTGTTCGTTTCCAAGAGGATGGATGCATCGCACCCTCGCACCTGACAGTCGTGGAAAGAAAGGCGGAGCAGCGCCGCTGGAAGCGTTGGATCCGCCATAAACATGCGATTCAGTACGGCGAGCGTCACATTCTCAGCTTTCGGGCAGGATTGCTGATAAAAGTTGCGTACCAACCCTGAATTCGGAGCTTCATCTGCAGAACTTGAGCGTGGAAGCAACAGTTGCAGCAAGAACACCACCACTAAGAACATTATCCCGACTTGTTCTTCGCAGATGTGATTGATCCGTCGAATGAAGGCAATGGCGGGTGCGACCGCTCAAAAGTGGGCGTTCGCGGGTGTAAACGATCATGAGCTACCCCATCGTCGATCATAAACGCGCGCGGAGAGAAAAAATCGGATTCAACCAGCTTGAATTCTGCGAGAGTGGTGTGAGAATATTCGAAATCCCGTTGATGGGAATCTTAGTTTTAGTTGAAAGGTTGATGATACACACTTATCGCAGTCGCACGCACAAAATGGCCACAAAATCCACATTGGCCACCAACAATCGATGGTGATACTTCCCAGTCGATGTTATGTATAGTCTGCATTCACGCACAAACGTTCCAAGGGTATGCTAAGAGGAAAAGCTAAGGTCTTACCAGTAATTTGAGCAACCTTCAAGAGGAGCTATAGTATACGTATCCATTGCTGTATTGAGACCCATACGCACTGGGACTGTACGTTACCGTCGAGCTCGCTTGTGGGTTGTAGTATGAACTCTGATTAGCGTAGCTGCTGTAATCAGCTGAAGTATAAGCGGAACTCGTGGTTGTCCCCATGAAATTCTGGACTCGAAGCCAAAGGGTATGTTCATACGTAGGTCAGGAAGTTGGCAAATACTTTACCTGTAGTAGCTGGTGAGCAGTCTGGACCTGAGAAGCCTGACCTTGTATATCAATGGTCATTTCTCCAGGAGCACTTGGAGTTTCTTGGATGCTGATAGTTGCACCGCTCGTCCGTCTCATATACGTGATATTAGCTCCGGCCGACCCGATGATCGCGTCTGCATACGAAAGTGGAACTTGCAGTTGTTGACTAACCAGACAATTCTGCTGTTGCAAAATAGTTTAGCAATTAGAAGAGGAAAAAACCCGGCAGAAAACACCCTTTGTACCTCAGCTGCACTCGAGGAAGCCGAGCTCACAACGGAGTTGGTCATCTCCCCTTGGCCGGGATCGCCTCCGTACATTGATACAGCGTACTGCTGGCTTTGCGTTTGATCAGCAGTTTGGTAGTAGTCTGTGTAGCTAGCAACTGGCAACGTCGAGGCCGACGGACTGCTCCAGGCAGCTCCGGCCGCCGATTGCTGACCTTGAACTTGACTCGACATCGCCCGCTGCGACAAGAGAAACGCTAGTGAACATCCTCATAAATGGAGAAAACAACGACTTACGTTGAACTCAAAAAGCTGAAGCACGGAACGATCCACCAAGAACTTCCGTAGATGCGAAATGACTAGCTCCATGGCCTTCTGCACCTTTCCAACCTCACCCTGGATCTCCACCATTCTGTCATCGGCCAATGCACATAGAGGAAGCTCCTCTGAAAATAAAAGTGAGTTAATTAAGCTAATTAAAGTTCCGAACAAATGAATGTTTACCAATGGGCATTATGCGTACAGTAGCCCCCGATACTTCTTGTATGGACCGTATAGTCGCACCTTGACGTCCGATAAGACTCCCGGCTTGTGTAGCCGTGACTAAAAGCCGTGACTGAACAATTCCAGCCGGTATCATATGTTGTTCAATAGTCGGCTCACTTTCACCTGACCCCTCGGTTACACGTCTGTGAACTCGTAGCAATCCATCCATAGCCGGAGAAAAGCTTGCGTCAGGGTCCTCTTTAGCAGAAACTAGAACCTGAAATATCAAAATTAATTTTAACTACAATTATTACTAATAAAACTTACAATTCGTTCTAATGTCCCCGGAACCCCGTCAAGGATTTTGATCCGTGAGCGTGTCTCTTCGCACATCTTCTTCACGAATTCTCCCTTTCTTCCGATGATGGCTCCAACCTTGTGGAGCGGAACAATGAGCCTGAAAACGTTGTCTCCGGGCCACCCGGGCCATTTCTTCTCGCCAGGAGGTGTTTCTTCGGGCTGAGGAGGCGGAAGAAAACTGCTCACGTCCTGAACTACTACGCCGCTTGTTTGCACCTGTTCTAATGGTTCTAGCAGCACTGAGGTTGCCATTTTCCTTCACTGCAAAACACAAATAGCAGCTTAACGTAAGCAATTACCAAGCGAGGTCATGGTCTGAAAATATATATATTTCACTTGCCATAGACTGATGCATCCGTGTTTTGGTGTTTATTAACAACATTTTGAGATCGCCATGTTCATTGCAATTTCTAGGACTGGAAAAGACAAGCATCAAAATTCAGGATCACCATCATTCTTTAAACTTACGCTGCCCATCCACCACCTTATTAGGCTCACCTTCCAAAGGCCACATTTTCATCTGCAGACACCAACTCAACGTTGAAACTTCTGAAAGAAACACCCTATCCAGCCTGACCTTTATATCGAGCGCCATCCTCCAAGAAAGTGTTTCTCCAGCCCTAGACCAAGTACAAGTGTAACCAACTTCTCAATGAGAGTTGAAATGGCCATGGCCAAAATACTCAACTTGTACAACAGAAATACATAACTTGTACAAAACTCTGTATGTTTTAAAAAATTTAAAAAGACGTACAAAATGCCCCGCAAATCTCTCTTGCGTGCACCTCTTGAGCACCCCGTAACATCTGATGATCTCCTACATACTTGCTTGGATCTTGAATGCTTCATTCCACGAGCAATGAACCAAGAACCAGGACCAAACAATTGGCAGCTTAAGCAAGTTTGAACTGGAGGTCCATCTCGATATAATATGCACAAAAACGAGTGATCCGATTGAAAAAACTTCGACTTATTAGCATGAGAGTTGGGATCAATATGGAGACCTATAAGTAAATACTATTGATCTGTAGAGATTTCCCCTGAATTAACCGAGTCCTACTGCAGCATACTTACCTCTAATGCCTAATTTCTCCGCTCATACACGATCACATCTGCAAGAGCCAAGTGTTTCAGACACGTGGAGAAGTGCATGACTTATCATATGTTCCCGGTGTTCTAGATGGTAACCATGAGTACATACAATGACATTAAATT